>JAOWBW010000080.1:875793-954199 GCA_026119855.1 Campanula takesimana | reverse complement strand
CATAACTTCTTCGTCCGGACTCCGTTTTAGGCGTGTAAACTATCATTTCGAAGCCTCTTAAGAGTAATACAAGATGGGATAGGTTGTTCAGTTAAGTTCTAAGTTTTATACTTCAGGATTTTATATGGGTGTTTGAGGTTAAGAGGAGTTGTATCGATCCATTGTGATCAAGTTCTGCAAATCCAATTGAGTGACTTCGTTTGAGTTGTTGTGATCATCTTTGTGATATAAGCGAGGATTCCCTTTGAGACCCTTTATTGAAAGTTATTTTATTGATCGAATTGATTTTAGGATAAGACTTGGTCTAGGTTTTAGGCGATTTCCTATAGTACTTAGAGGGTTGTTATTGAACACTAGAGTGGAGGGTCTGGTCCGGTTGTGATCATGTACTACTAGGTGTAACCTTTTGGGGTTGTTCGAGTGTTAAGAATTGGTTCGTTGATGAACGGATGTAAGACGTGAATTGGTGATTGGGTACCTACGGCGTTGACTAGCTTAAGGTGTATTTATTCGGTCTTCCTATTTGGAATTCTAGGTGTAAATATAGGGAGTTAATAGTCCTAGTATATCTTATGAGTAAATGTTTAGGGTCATTTTGGTAATAGTCACTGTGCTATTTGTGAGCGATCGTTTGGGTTGTGCCCTTTATGAGTAACTTGTGGGTATCATATTTAGGATGTGTTTGGTACGTGCCTTATCTTGGAATCATCATGTTTTAATGGTCAATGTTGTTGGGCTTTCTATGAGCAATCTCGTTTATCGTTGTTGGACTCTTTTATGAGAAACTCCTTGTGTTTATTGTTGTTGAACTCTTCTCGAGTAATCGTTTTCATCTTTATGGTGATTAATTGGTATGGTTCCCTACTTTGGAATCTTTGGTTGTTTATTGAGCTAATATTTATTACCTAGCATTTATTTGAAAGTCCAGCTGGTTATTTGTGTTCGAGTCAGGCAATTGATAATGTTATAATGGCACGAGCCAAGTCTAGTATAGTATCGCCCATTGGTCCTTCTTTCCCCTTCCAGATTGGCCTTGGTTGGGATGAGCTAGCTCCCTTTGGTGAGTATTCTAGCTAGACGTTTTGGGTTTTGACTTTGTGTCATCTCCCCTGTCCTTTGTGACATGTTACATTGTTATGGTTCCGGTACTGGGGTTGTGATCTTCAGCTGTTTATGCTACTATGAAGATGGTTTGATGGGTTGATTGATTGCTTGGTCGGTTCTGGCTGGGGTTCTCTTCAGTTGTTATGCTGCTATTATTGATTGGTTGATCGGTTAAAGCTGCGCAGCGATTGTTCTATCAGTTTGGTGAAACCTTGGCTCGGTATCCTTTGTAACGTTTTATTTCAGTCTTATGTGCTGCATGATGAGTTAGTCGTTATTTCCAACTGGTATGGGACAGTTGGTGATAGGGAGCTTTCTCATTTGTTGTTATGTGATTTACTTGTTTAGTTATACCGTTTATTTGCATGATATTATGCCATGTAGCTGCATTAGTAACTTACTGAGATTTTATCTCACCCCGTTTCTTGTTTCAAATTGTTTTTCCTTAACCCCTCCCCCCCCAGGAAAGCAAGTGGTATCGTTTGAGTTCCGTTGTATTGGGAATCTTCTGAGCAGATTGATCGCCGTTGGGGTAGTTACTCTTCGGAGCCTTTATGTATTTTATTGTGGGTTCGTAGTCGTTCAGTGTTTTGTATATACGGTTGTACTTTGGGTATTTTTGTTAATATTTGTTCTTGCTTCCGCGTTTGTTTCTAGTCTCCGAGTTATAATCTCGTTGAGGTGTCGTTTGATGGTATTGGTTTCATAGTTAAATTCACGCGCCCGGTTTGGTATTTTGCATTTTGGAGATGTATATTATGTAAATTTTATGTTTATGGATTTTAGTGTTTTCCAGGGCGTGACAGTTGGTATCAGAGCAATGGTTTTAGATCTTGAAAGAGAATAAGAACTCTGATATTGAATAGGTTTCAATACTTGGGTGTTATAATTTGAGCAGTTTAGAAAACTAAGTTTTCTTGAAGATGAGGTTTAGGTAGAAGTAGTTGAGTTATAAGTCGTGATATTGACGTCGAGTGTTCCTTCTCTTGTGGTATATCAAGTATAGGATTGGCGCTAATAGTGTGGTTCCATTGGGGTTAGTTGGTTTGAAGATGGAGAGTGTGAGTCTTGGAGGACTTAGGCGTGTCTATTTTGTAAGTGGATGATGTTTCGTGCTGTTTGCGCATGTTTGTCCTCATTCGGTGATTTATGATGAAGTGTATTCTCGAATACAAATTTTCGTGATTTCTTGCGGTGTATAAGGTGATTTAGTTATGTCACCTATTCAGGGTATTGACGAGTTGAGTAGTATGTTTGGCTTTCTATGTGTCCCGAATCTCTTGGTTGCCATTGATTGGTAGTGAGTATTTCTATACTAGTTTGTGTGACTTTGCTTAGAAGCATAATGGATTATAAGTGGATGCACCTCTTGTGAGAAGTTATATTAGTCTTCATGAAAGAAAAATGTTTTAGAGATTTGAGAAAGCTTAAGGATGAGTATTTCAGGAGATTTCCTTTTGGTCACTAAGTTTGTAAATATTTCCGATCAGTCCCTGTTTAGTTTGGGAAGCTTGATTGAATAGTGTGAATTGAAATTTAATAAAGTCTTATAAAATTAATCGAACTTCAAATTGGGTGATTTTGGGTCTAAACTTGATATTTTCAGAGAGTTCCATTAGGTCGCTATGACGAATTAGTACTTGTCATCTTATATTGGTGAATTAGTAAACTCCAGAAGTTGAGTTATGATACTTTCAGAATCATTTTAGTACATGACTAGAGTTGAGTTAAAGCAATACGAGTTGTGAGTATATTGTGGGAGATATAACCATTAATGATGGTAAGCGCGTTAAGTTTAAAGGACTAGACGTATTTTGAGAAGGTGAGAATTTCTCGAGCAATATTAAAGGCATTTTTGGGTTTTAGTGAACAGTTGTCACCTGGTCCTGAATCTTTTCTTGGTGGCGTTCTCGTTTGGATTAAGGATTTGTAAAGGAAGTTGGGCATAGATACTTGGGCATCTTAAAGGATACTATGATTTGTACTGGGTTAGTTGAAATGTTGCTAGCTAATTGGATTATTATGTTGGTATTACTGTGGAGCCTAAGTAACATTGGGTTAATAAATGTATACATGAAAGACTAATTTGGGTTAACTATTGATCGAGGTTCAAGATCAAAGAATTGGGACGGAACAGTTTATTGAATATTTTGGATTATTAGTGACCGTATGTAATATCTTTTAGAGTTATAATTTGTAAAATGTTGATATATACGCAGGTAAAGATTGTGAAAATTTCGGATCATTACAGTTCTACGATAATGGTAATCCTTAGAGATATAGTCACCTCGGTGAGCATTTGGAGGATGAGAAATTTCTTTAGCTTTTCCTAGTTTAAGAAGTTGTGTAAGCTCGAAATTTTTTAATGTTTTGAATTTCTGGGAAGTAAAATTAAGTATGCGATTTTCTAATGGAAGTATCTTCGCCGTATAATTAAGGTTGTGAATAAGACAAGTTTGTAGTATCTCGAGAATTATGTTTAAGAGAAGTTCGGATTCTTCGATTTTTGACTTGAGTATGGATTTTTGTTAGTAGTGAAGATAGTGATTGAAGAAGGTTCTGTGCGAGAGATTATTATGTTGTAAGCCTTATTTACGGTTTCTATATGATGGTTTAGATTGGATAATGGGAAATTCGGGAAGGGACGGAACTAAAGTATCCGTGGCTACTTGATCATTCGGGTAAGTATTCTAAAATTCGGGTTAATAAATAGAGCTATCTACGACTAGAGATGGATTGTGGTTTTATTGATATCGCCTTAGCAAGCTATAGTTGTTTTTTTTTGGGACCAAGTTTAGAAATGATGTTAATAGGTTATCGATGTTGGATAATCATATGTTCTTCGACAAGATAAGTGTGAGTTAATACAAGTGGGTTGAGAAATACAAAGATTATGACTGTATTATGTTTTATCTCATGGGGAAGTGAGTGTGGTAGTGGAATCTCGTTTGATCGGATAGTTGATGACGGTAAAAATTTTAAGTATATCATTGAGTCTTTGGGTAACAATAATAGTTATCCCTACCCATTCTCTTAGTTGTTCGGGTAGTAGTGTGATTACTTGGGGTGATGTTTAGATCGTCAATGCGAGCGGATGAACCGGAAAAGTAAAACTTATGGATGTTGATGATTTAAGGGTTGGCGGTGAGCGTAATGCTAATTAGGATCAAATCAGCCATGTCTCAGAATTGGTGAACAAGTGATAGTCTTGAGAACGTGAAATTCGGGATGAAAGAGGAAGATAACTTTAGGATGTTTGATATGAATATGCTTGAGATATGTATGTGTTCATTATGTGTGGGTTTATTTGAGTCATGGAATCGATGTCCGAAATCTTTAATAGGTACTCGATTGAGGTTATGAGTGCTATATGAGAATCGATATTTTGTTGCCTCATTATGACCGTGTGTTGTGAATTTTGATGAGTGAATTCGTGGGCGAATTCTTTTTAAGGAGGGTAGATTGTAACGACCCGAAAACCCGTATCTATTTTCTTAGTAAAAATATTTGTTTATTTATTTAATTAATTATTTATGTGTGCATTCTAGTGTTTCATAATATTTTATGTCTAGCATTTTGTTTGATCACCTTGTGCTTGTATGAATTTAATTGGGTCTTGTGGAATGCTTGGGTTTGGTTTATATGTGCGGAGTATTTCTTGAGGGGCTTTAGTGCAATTTTTAAAATAACTCTTACTTACTCCCTCCCTACTCCCCCATCTCCCTCACTTCTCTTTCCCTGCACACACACACACACACACTCATCCTCTTCTCTCTCCTCCATTGTTAGAAAGGTAAGAACTCCTCCTTCTCTCTTCATTTTGACCCTTTTCCTCCCATTATTTCTTAATGCTCATTTTATGAAAAATGCTTAGATCGTCGATAGGATCGTGTAGAGCCAAGAATATTCGAATTCCGTCATCTTTCATAAATTCAAGTAAGTTTACTTTCCCCCATTTTTATGTTAAAATGCTCATATTATGTTCGTATGATGATTTAGATGATATACATTGATTCTTGGTTGAGTTTTGGAGTGTTTGATCTTCCAAAGGCCATAACTTCTTCGTCCGGACTCCGTTTTAGGCGTGTAAACTATCATTTCGAAGCTCTCTTAGAGTAATACAAGATGGGATAGGTTGTTCAGTTAAGTTCTAAGTTTTATACTTCAGGATTTTATTGGGTGTTTGAGGTTAAGAGGAGTTGTATCGATCCATTGTGATCAAGTTCTGCAAATCCAATTGAGTGACTTCGTTGAGTTGTTGTGATCATCTTTGTGATATAAGCGAGGATTCCATACTTTGAGACCCTTTAATTGAAAGTTATTTTATTGATCGAATTGATTTTAGGATAAGACTTGGTCTAGGTTTTAGGCGATTTCCTATAGTACTTAGAGGGTTGTTATTGAACACTAGAGTGGAGGGTCTGGTCCGGTTGTGATCATGTACTACTAGGTGTAACCTTTTGGGGTTCGTTCGAGTGTTAAGAATTGGTTCGTTGATGAACGGATGTAAGACGTGAATTGGTGATTGGGTACCTACGGCGTTGACTAGCTTTAAGGTGTATTTATTCGGTCTTCCTATTTGGAATTCTAGGTGTAAATATAGGGAGTTAATAGTCCTAGTATATCTTTATGAGTAAATGTTTAGGGTCATTTTGGTAATAGTCACTGTGCTATTTGTGAGCGATCGTTTGGGTTGTGCCCTTTATGAGTAACTTGTGGGTATCATATTTAGGATGTGTTTGGTACGTGCCTTATCTTGGAATCATCATGTTTTAATGGTCAATGTTGTTGGGCTTTCTATGAGCAATCTCGTTTATCGTTGTTGGACTCTTTTATGAGAAACTCCTTGTGTTTATTGTTGTTGAACTCTTCTCGAGTAATCGTTTTCATCTTTATGGTGATTAATTGGTATGGTTCCCTACTTTGGAATCTTTGGTTGTTTATTGAGCTAATATTTATTACCTAGCATTTATTTGAAAGTCCAGCTGGTTATTTGTGTTCGAGTCAGGCAATTGATAATGTTATAATGGCACGAGCCAAGTCTAGTATAGTATCGCCCATTGGTCCTTCTTTCCCCTTCCAGATTGGCCTTGGTTGGGATGAGCTAGCTCCCTTTGGTGAGTATTCTAGCTAGACGTTTTGGGTTTTGACTTTGTGTCATCTCCCCTGTCCTTTGTGACATGTTACATTGTTATGGTTCCGGTACCGGGGTTGTGATCTTCAGCTGTTTATGCTACTATGAAGATGGTTTGATGGGTTGATTGATTGCTTGGTCGGTTCTGGCTGGGGTTCTCTTCAGTTGTTATGCTGCTATTATTGATTGGTTGATCGGTTAAAGCTGCGCAGCGATTGTTCTATCAGTTTGGTGAAACCTTGGCTCGGTATCCTTTGTAACGTGTTTATTTCAGTCTTATGTGCTGCATGATGAGTTAGTCGTTATTTCCAACTGGTATGGGACAGTTGGTGATAGGGAGCTTTCTCATTTGTTGTTATGTGATTTACTTGTTTAGTTATACCGTTTATTTGCATGATATTATGCCATGTAGCTGCATTAGTAACTTACTGAGATTTTATCTCACCCCGTTTCTTGTTTCAAATTGTTTTTCCTTAACCCCCCCCCCCAGGAAAGCAAGTGGTATCGTTTGAGGTCCGTTGTATTGGGAATCTTCTGAGCAGATTGATCGCCGTTGGGGTAGTTACTCTTCGGAGCCTTTATGTATTTTATTGTGGGTTCGTAGTCGTTCAGTGTTTTGTATATACGGTTGTACTTTGGGTATTTTTGTTAATAGTTGTTCTTTCTTCCGCGTTTGTTTCTAGTCTCCGAGTTATAATCTCGTTGAGGTGTCGTTTGATGGTATTGGTTTCATAGTCGAATTCACGCGCCCGGTTTGGTATTTTGCATTTTGGAGATGTATATTATGTAAATTTTATGTTTATGGATTTTAGTGTTTTCCAGGGCGTGACAAGACGGGTCGTTTGCAGCAGTGATAACTGAGGCGTTGGAGAAGAACTTTTGAACTTGACCAAAAAATAAGAACTCAACACCAGTCGGGGTTATGAATGAGTCCAGACGAGAACCAATCATCAAATTCTTCAAGAAATCCCCGTCCGTTGAGTCTTTGAAGAACGCGAAGTCAACGTAACCTCCATAGATATCCTTTTCGTTGCTCGACATTATCTGCAAAATTACTCAAGAAATCTCACAAGTTAAAACCTATTAATTTCAAAACAAGTTTGAAAGGAGCAAGTGCAATGTAAACAACTATTACCAGATCTTAGAGGAGAGGGTGAGATCATAGAGTAATAGATGTTGAAGAGAAAAAGCTTGAAAATGAGAGTTCAAGAGAGAGAGAGAGAGAACGAAAAGTGATGAAGAGTTTAAGTGAAGCTTTTATATGTTATGGAAGAGAATGAATAGGAAGGGTTTGCATGGGGAAAAGAGAAATAATGAGGAGTTTAATTGTTGCGAATAACTCGGAGAACGTGCGCACACAATGAATTAAATACGCGAACCGGACGGTTAAGTATCGACGGTTAAACTTAGGAGAGAGAAGGGTTATAAATGGCAATAATAATATTGTAAATATAAGAGTTACCTTTCTGATTTATCACAAGGATTTGGGATAAATCTTTGACACGATTTGGGTAAGGCGGTGCACACACGTGTCATAGAAGGTGGTGTGACCGATTGTACCTTTCATTTGACTTTGCTTATGTCATGTGTCAGAGAATCCTTATCCGTTAAGGGAAGATCTACCGGTGAATTTGAAATTTGAAAATCGGCAAGATATTGTTGGTCGGCATGTTGCTTTTGGTCGGCAATACTTTTTCTTACTTTGCTGATTAGATCGGCAGACTAACACAAGTAACAAAGTTAGCACTGTTTTAACCATAGAAATCAATCATACCTAGTTCACCTCTGAGGAATTCAAATCTTTTCTGATCCAAGGGTTTAGTCAGTATGTCTGCTCTTTGGAAATCGGTATGAACCTTGAGCAGCACAACATTTCTCTTTTATACATGTTCCTTCAGAAAGTGGTATTTAATGTCTATATGCTTGGTTTTGGAGTGCATGAACGGATTGTTTGATACTGAGATAGCAGATTGATTGTCACAGTAAATGGGACAAACTTGAGATGGAACTCCGTAGTTAACCAGCTGCTGCTTCATCCAAAGGATCTGTGAACAGCAACTTCCGGCAGCTACGTACTCAGCTTCAGTAGTGGAAGTGGAAATTGATGCTTGCTTTTTACAGGACCAAGACACCAACCGATCACCAGGAAATTGGCATGTTCTACATGTATTTTTTCTGGTCACCCTACAAGCTGCAAAGTCTGCATCTGAATAACCTATTAGATTAAAAGATGAAACTCTAGCATACCATAATCCAAGGTTAGCAGAACCACACAAATATTTAATAATGCGTTTTACAGCCTGTAAATGGGATTCCCTTGGGTCAGCTTGAAATCTGGCAGATACACAAACGGCAAACATGATATCTGGTCTACTGGCATTAAGATAGAGGAGTGATCCAATCATACCTCGGTAGATAGTCATATCTACCTTCTTACCAGACTCATACTTATCTAAATGAATGTTAGTGCTCATCGGTGTGCTTTGAGAATGAGCAGTGTCAAAGCCAAACTTCTTGATAAGTTCTTTTGCATACTTGGCTTGACTGATGAATATTCCTTCATTTGTTTGCTTGACTTGAAGTCCAAGGAAATATGTTAGTTCACCCATCATGCTCATCTCAAACTTACTCTGCATTAGCTTCTCAAATCTCTTTCAAAGCGATTCATTAGTAGATCCAAAAATAATATCATCGACATATATTTGAACAAACAATGAGTGACCCTTATGCTTGGCAACAAATAAAGTAGTATCGATTTTACCTCGAGTGAAACCTAAGCCATCACTAAGTAAGAACTTAGAGAGGGTTTCATACCATGCCTTATAGCTTCCAATCTAGCAACTGGAGCAAATGTCTCGTCGTAGTCAATTCCTTCTTCTTGTCGGTAGCCTTTTGCAACTAACCTTGCTTTGTTTCTAGTGATATTCCTAGCTTTATCCAACTTATTCCTGTAGACCCACTTTGTACCAATGACTTGCTGAGAAGTTAGTCTTGGCACAAGTTACCATACTTTTCATCTTTCAAACTGATTTAGTTCCTCTTGCATGGCTTCAACCCAACCAGGATCGGCAAGAGCTTATTCAGTCTTCGTTGGTTCTATATTGGAGACCATAGCAGATGAGAAGATACTTTCATCAAATGCCTTGCTAAGGTTCCTTGTCAGTCTGGGACCAAAGACATCACTAATCACATTTTCTAATGTATGATCACGAACTGCTCTAACTTCTCTCAGCACATCTTGTCTTACTGATTCCTGTTGTAAAGATTCTAGAGGAGGATTATGATCAGCAGATGGTGGAAGAGAAGAGGAGTTTTGAGAGAGAGGTTGATGAGAACTTGAAGGGTTAGGTATTATGACAGAAATTGGTTGAGGGCTAGATCTGTCTTCAGGATGATCAGCAGAGTTTGTATCGGCAAATGGATTATGAAAGTTATCAGTATGATCATGTTCTGCCGATAATGGGAAATACTGAGCATCTGCTGGTTCTTCTACTGAAATGACTAGATCAGCAGCTGGTACTTGACCTGCAGGGTTAGAATTACTGGATTCACCTATCTCATGAGCACTAGAATCATTAGTACTATTTGGAGCCTTGTCAGACTCTAACAAATCAAATTCATCAAAGGTTACATGAACAGATTCAACAATTTTCAAAAGTTTCTTATTGAAGACTCGAAAGGCCTTACTATGTTTAGCGTATCCAACAAAGATTCCTTCATCAGCTTTCTCATCAAATTTACCTCTGTGTTCCTTACCGTTATAAAGCACGTAACATTTGCAGCCGAATATCTTAAAGAATCTAATGTTGGGAATTCTGCCTCTCCAGAGTTCATAAGGAGTCTTGTTGTGGAATTTGTTGATTAGAGATCTGTTCTGAGTGAAGCAGGCGGTATTGATGGCTTCAGCCCAAAAGTATTTCGGCAGTCTGGCTTCAGCAATCATGGTCTTACCGGCCTCTATAAGAGTCCTATTCTTTCTCTCAACGACACCATTTTGTTGTGGTGTACCGGCAGCTGAGAAGTTGTGGTCTATACCATGATCATCACAATACTGAGCAATACCATTGTTCTTGAATTCAGTGCTGTTGTCTGATCTCATACTGATGATATCACTTTCTTTCTGGGTCTGTAGTAGTCTGAATAACTTGGTAGCAACAGCATATGTGTCATCTTTGTGACTGAAAGTTTCTACCCAAGTATATCTAGAGAAATCATCTACTACAACCAAGGTGTATCTACTTCCCCCAATACTTGTTGTAGTTGTGGGGCCAAATAGATCCATATGTAGCAATTGGAGGAACTTAGAAGTTGACATGCAGGGCTTGCTTCGGAAGGATGACTTATGTTGTTTTCCAAGCTGGCAGGTCTTGCATTTCTTTACTTGATCAGTAGACACTTGAGGCAGACTGGTAACTAGATTTGAACCGGCAAGCTTAGATAGATACTTGAAGTTCAAGTGACTGAGTCTCTTGTGCCATAGCCATGAGTTCTCACTGATGTTCTTAGCTACAAAACAAACATTAGCAACACCAGTAATAGCACTTAAGTCTACTGCATAAATGTTACCTTTTCTTTTGGCAGTGAGAAGAGTTTCGTTGGAAGCAATGTCTTTCACATAGCAGATGGAAGTAGTAAATATACATTGCATTCCTTTATCACAGAATTGTGATATTGATAGAAGGTTGTGTTTCATACCATCCACTAGAGAGACCTTCTGTACAGTAACTGCACCTCTCTTGATGGTACCAATACCGATGATTTTTCCTTTCGCATTATTACCGAAAACTACTGGGGGACCTGATGCTTCTGAAATATCGGCAAGTAGATCTGCAAATCCTATCATGTGCCTTGAATAGCCACTATCTAGAACCACAATTCCTTGCTTGCACCAGTTGAGGCCATGAAGCATTCCTAAAATAAAACAATATGCTTATGGTCCCCCTTATTCTTGGGTCCGAGGGTTAGTTCCTCTTGGGCAACCATACCTGGCCACCACTTGAGGATGAAACCTCAGTGGGTCCAAACAGGTGCTTCAAGAGGCATTCATGGGCCTTGTGACCATAATAATAACAATTAGAACATCTCACTTGACTGATAGACTGTGGAGTCAGTAGAACATCATTCTGTTTAGTCAGTGCATCGGCAGAACTAGAGGATTGAGCAGGCAAAAACTTAGTAGGTTTGAAGGTGCTAGTGTTGCCTTTCTTCCCATTCTGTTTACCTTTGGCAGTTACCTTTTTAGGTACTTGTCCATCGGCAGCAGAGGTGGTTAGACCGGCAGCACTTGCTCTGCTGATGTATTCACCAAGAATACCGTTATCGGCAAACTCAGTGTCAGCAACCTTAACATAACTTTGTTTGTGCTTATCTTTCCTTTTGTTCTGGTTCTTAGGATACTTCATAGCAATAGCACTATATACTGGCTTGGCATCCACATGTACTGGGTTTATAGAACTATATTCAACTTTCTCACCCTTTTTCTCTGTCGCACAAGTTTCAGTAGAGCTACTGCTGCTGGAATCGAATCCTAACCCAGATTGGTCCTTATATGACATTTGGGTCTGTAGGATTGTTTCAACAGCAATTCTAGATTTTGTGTAAGAATCAACAATCCTTGAGAGATGATTGTTTCTTTTCACAAAATCTTCGATCTGAGCTATCAATACTGCCACTTGACTTTTGAGATTTAGGTTTTCTTTCTTTAGAAGAACAGACTCAAGCTCATGTCCTTTGAGAACTTTAAGTTCAAACATATGCAAGTCATTCTCTGCAGAAATTCTATTGAAATCAGCATCCATCACTTTATGAACGCTACTCAGCTTCTCATGATCAATAAAAAGTTCATCCATAGTCTCTACTATTTTAACTTTAGATATTTCAGGAAAGGGATCTGCTAAAATTTTGGTGGTAGAGGGAATAAGTTTGGGAGAGAAGTCAGGTAGAGAAGAGATGGGTTTAGATAAGCTTCTGGCAATGCTTGGATGTTCAGTGAATGAGAATTTTCTGGTCATCGGTAAGGATTTAGGTTTGGTGGCAGTGAAGTGAGAAGAGTTACACCGCCCATAGAGTAAGGTTCCCACTTGCTGAACTTTGTATCCATTTGGGTTTTCTGCTTTGACATTAACTTCTTTGAAGTGTGGTTGAGGTCTTCCAGCAGCTTTTTCTCTGACTGGAGTTCTTGGAGGAGATGGATCTCGGTAGACTGGAGTCGGTAATGAGGATGTATCAGCATCTTCCAAGTCTAGGGCAACAAAACTTACATCGGCATCTTCATCTTTATCGGCATCTTCGTCTGAGTCAGTTTCACACCAAACCGGCAAGGCCTTTTCTGTGCTTTCATCGGCAGCAAAGCTTCGAGACTTAGGATGTCTCTTGCTGAATGACTTCCTCACATACTCATATTTTGGTTGAGGACATTTGGAAGCAAAGTGACCAGGTTTTCTGCAGTTGAAGCAGACAAGATCACCTTTGTTGTTCTTTCTGTCGGTAGCACTCGTTGAGGGTTTGTTATAACTTGCTGGTTTTTGAAATGCTGATGTGAATGGTTTTGGTTGCTGGTAGCTTCCTTTCTACATCCTTTTGAAGTCTTTAAACCTTTTGTAGTTCCTAGCGAAGGCGGCAAATTTGTCTTCTTCCATACGTTGTTCTGAGGTTGTTTTTGGAGTTTTGGAACTGCAGGGTGTTGGATGCGGATCTATAGGAGGGAATTTGTTTGAAGGGAAGGATATCTGTGACTGAGCTGATAGAGACAAGTTTTTGAATTTTTTATCGAGAACGTTAAGTTTTTGCAGTTCTCTCTCATACAGGAATAGACTAGACACGAGATTCTGAATAGAAGTCTTGTTTAAGTCTCTCACTTCTCTAACAGCAGTGACCTTGGTATGATATTCATTTCTCAAAGAACTTAGAAAACGAATATTTAGGTCTTTCATGGTATAAACCTTACCTAATGAAGCACATAAATTACTTACCTCACTTCTCTAGCGGTATCCACACCACGAACGAATATCAAGAACACTTGATCTTGGTTGCTAGACCAAATTATGAAACACTCTTTCACAATTGTAAGAACTATATAGAATTATGAATATTCTTGTTCTTCACTTTAGGGATCTTAGAACAAGAAATTAACCTCTCAAAACCCTTTGGAGGCACTCTGTCGCGATCCCGGACCCCGCGGGCCCCGGGACCGCGAGCTGGACGTCGACTCTAACAATAAACTCCAAAATACCGAAGTTAAAAATTTCATTTAATACCAAAAGGTGATAATTCAAAGTTTTACAAAACCGAGTTTGACAAAACCCAATTACAACTATCACAAACTTCCACAAGTTTATGCTCAACAAAATAAAAATATATAATCCTTAGTGACGTCATTGTTTGGTACAACTACCCCAAAATGGTTACACATTTACATAACGGAAACCAACCTATATCAACCTTCCCCAAAAGAACGGATCCACACTCGACGTCCTCTTTCTCGTGATCAGCGAGACTATTCCTTAGCACCTGGGGGGGGTTAAGGAAAAACAAAGATAAAAGGAAAGGGGGTGAGATAAATCTCAATAAGTTACTAATGCAACTACATGACATGCTATGATGCAATATACAATAATAAATCAGAGATAGCACATAGCAGTTATCACATAACAGATAGCAGCGGAAATAAACACATAACAAAGGATATAGCCAAGGTTTTCCAATCCGGAACATCCAAATAAAGGATCGCTGCGCAGCTTCAATAATCAACCAATCATCATCTTCATAATGGCATGAAAGCCGAAGAGAAAACCCCCGGTACCGGAACCAATAACCATAAAAGTGTCACAAAGGACAAGGACCATGACACAAAGTCATGCCCGTTAGCCAGATGCATTCACAAAGGAACGCTGACTTATCCTTTCCAAGGCCAATCTGGAGAAGGGGTATAGTAAGGGCAAAACAATGGTCAACATTATAATGGACTTGGCTTTGCCATTATAATCCTTCCCATCGCCCGATGCAACAAATATGCCAGCTGGGCTTCCAAATAAATGCTAAGTAATAATAATCTAGCATGAATGAACAACTTAAGGTTCCAAAGTAGGGAACCATTCCAATTAAATCACCACAAAGGCAAACCAATACAAACCGTGCATCAAAGATGAACCACATTCCCAAAATGATACTTAATCAAATTCCATCTCGTATTTATTCACAAAGAATCAAACCCAATCAATAAAGTGTTCCAACAATGACACTTAACACTTACTTAATTTCAAACACAACCTTGATCACAAAGGACTCAATTCTATCACTAGAATGTACTACAATGTTCACTAAGGTCATCTAGGAGGACACCCAAGAATTGGATCACAACGCATTCTTTAGTCACACAATTTAACAAAATGTAAATTTTCAGAGATCTGTGCGGCCTCCCATGCTGGGTTGTGCGGTCGCCCAAAGTGCCTTAGAACAAGAACAAAAGCTCTCAGAAAGATGCGCGGTCGCCCATACTATTTTGGGCGGTCGCCCAATATGCCGGAATCGCCAGAAATCGGGAAGAACAACATGGGTTCTTCCATTTTCAACCCAAAACACATTTAACCAAAATCCAACTTCCAACTCATGTACTAATGTACCAAAACCATTTATAACTAGGGTGGGGACTCCAATATACCATTCATCAACCCAAACAAAGAATCAAACCCAACATTCCAAAATCACCATTTTTAACCCAAAATTCAAATAAATTCCAAATAAATTCTAAACTCATTCAAACTTCAAATATAACAACTCAAACATCATATAAACATGATATGAACATTTTAACATCAAAATGGGGGAAAAGTAACTTACTTGCAAATTCTCAAAGTTGATGGATTTCGATTCTTTTTGACTCTACGCGATCCTAGCGACGATCTAAACACGTTTCATGTTTTAAGAAATGAGAGAAGATGAGAGGAAGAAGAAGTAAATGAAGAGAGAAGTTAAAGAAAGAAAACTTACCCAAAGGATGGAGAGAGAGAGAGTTTCCAGGGAGAAAGAAGAGAGTGAGGAAGATGGAGTGTAAGAGGGAGAAAGGGAGGAGTAGGGAGGGAGTAGGGAAATAATTTAAAAGAGTTACACTTAGGCCCCCCTCCACTACACTACACACAAACACTACACTCCCTACTAACAATTAAGACCCAACAAATCTATATTAGCACAAATGACCCAAATAAAATGCTAGGCATAAATATTATAACACATAAATTGCACACATAATTATTTAAATAAGTAATAATTTAAATAAATAAATAAGCAAATAATTTAAATAAAAATCATTTAATTACTAATAAAATAGAGCCTATATTTCGGGTCGTGACATTCACTCCCCCTTAAAGAAAATTCGACCCGAATTTTAACGAGACTCACCTCAAACAAAAAGCCACGGAAATTTCCTCTCGATCTCATCTCGGAGCTCCCACGTCGATTCCTCGATATTATGATTCCTCCAAAGAACTCGAACCAACGCGATGCTCTTGTTCCTCAACTCTTGGACTTTAGAATCAAGAATCCGAACCGGTCGTTCCTCATAAGACATATCGGGCTCAATATCCTCCGGTATCCTCGGTAACACATGAGACGGATCATGAACGTACTTCCGAAGCATAGAAACGTGGAAAACGTTGTGCAACCGGTCCAAAGATGGCGGCAACGCAAGACGATACGCAAGAAGTCCAACCTTTCCCAAAATCTCAAACAGGCCAATAAACCTCGGAGCCAATTTGCCTTTCTTCCCGAACCTACGAATACCCACCTTTGGAGACACTTTCAAGAACACCAAATCACCGGTCTGAAAGCTAAGATCTCGCCTTCGGTTATCTGCATAGCTCTTATGTCGACTCTGGGCTGTCTTCAATCTATCCCGGATAACTTTAACTTTCTCAACCGAATCCCGAAGCAAATCAATACCCAAAACTCTCGCTTCACCAACCTCATCCCAACAAATAGGCGATCTACACTTCCTTCCATACAAGGCCTCAAACGGTGCCATCTCGATACTAGCCTGATAACTGTTGTTGTAAGAGAATTCCACTAACGGTAGGTGCGAATCCCAAGAATCGGAAAAGTCTATCGAACAAGCTCGCAACATATCCTCCAAAATCTGAATAGTCCTCTCGGATTGACCATCGGTCTGAGGATGAAAAGCTGTACTGAATCGCAAATCTGTACCCAAAGCTTCCTGAAACGCCTTCCAGAATCTAGAAGTAAACCTCGGGTCTCGATCTGACACAATGCTAACCGGAACCCCATGCAATCTAACAATCTCATCAATATAAAGGGTCGCAAGCTTCTCCATCGAATATCTGATGTCAATAGGCAAGAAATGGGCACTCTTGCTCAATCTATCCACTATTACCCAAACACTGTCATACTTCCTACGAGTACGAGGTAGTCCCGTAACGAAATCCATAGTCACATGCTCCCATTTCCACTCGGGAATCTCTAACGGCTGAAGCAATCCCGCGGGTCTCTGATGCTCGGCTTTGACCTGCTGACAAGTTAAACACCTCGAAACATACTCGGCTATTTCCCTTTTCATATTAATCCACCAAAATTGTTGCTTCAAATCCTGATACATCTTCGTACTACCCGGATGAATAGTATACCCCGATTTATGACCCTCATCAAGAACTCTCTGTTTAATTCCATCAACATCCGGAACACACAAACGACCACGGAAAGTCAAAACTCCACTCGAGCTCAAAGAAAAATCCTCGAAGTTCTTCTCTTTCAGTTTACCCATTATCTTCACCAACTCGGGATCTTCTTTCTAAGCTTCCTTTATCCTCTGAATTAGGGTCGGAGATACCTTAATATTCACAAAAATAGCCCCATGTCTCGATTCACGAGGAGACCAATCTCGAACATCCTCAAGCATTTTCCATTCTCGAATCATCATCGAATCCACATAAGACTTTCTACTAATCGCATCGGCTACCACATTCGCCTTCCCCGGATGATAAGAAATCGTACAATCATAATCCTTCAACAATTCCATCCATCGGCGCTGTCGGTTGTTCAACTCTTTCTGGGAGAAAAGGTACTTCAAACTCTTGTGATCCGTAAAAATTTCGAACTTCGCTCCATAAAGATAGTGTTTCCACTTGTGCAACGCAAAGACTATCGCGGCCAATTCCATATCATGAGTCGGGTAATTCTGTTCACTCGGGGTCAACTTCCTCGAAGCATAAGCAATCACTTTCCCATTCTGCATCAAGACACAACCCAAACCCTCTTTCGAAGCATCACTATAAATCACTAGGCCATCACTCCCATTAGGCAAAGTCAAGATCGGTGCTGTAGTCAACCTTTTCTTCAATTCCTCGAAACTCTTGTCACATTTCTCGGTCCACACAAACGGAACGTTCTTTCGGGTCAACTGAGTCATCGGAGTAGCAATCCTCGAAAACCCTTCAATAAATCTTCGGTAATAACCGGCTAAACCAAGAAAACTTCTAATTTCTGTCACTGATTCGGGTCTCTTCCAATCTACTATAGCTTCAATCTTGGAAGGATCCACCGAAATTCCATCTTTAGAAATCACATGACCCAGAAATGACACCTTCTCGAGCCAGAATTCGCACTTACTGAACTTCGCAAATAATTTCTCCCTCGCAAGAACGGATAAAACTGTCCTCAAGTGTTGCTCGTGCTCCTCTCGGGATTTAGAGTAGACGAGAATGTCGTCGATGAAGACTACCACGAACGAGTCAAGATACGGATGGAAAATTCGGTTCATCAAATCCATAAACACGGCCGGCGCGTTAGTCAACCCAAACGGCATAACCAAGAACTCATAATGACCATACCGAGTACGAAAAGCAGTCTTCGGAATATCCTCCGATCGAACCTTCAACTGATGGTATCCACTCCTCAAATCAAGCTTAGAGAAAACCACGGATCCTTGAAGCTGATCAAACAAATCATCAATATGCGGTAGAGGATACTTGTTCTTCACCGTAACCTAATTCAACTTTCTGTAATCGATGCACAATCTCAACGAACCATCTTTCTTCCGCACGAACAAAACCGGTGCTCCCCACGGGGAAACACTAGGGCGAATAAACCCTCGATCAAGCAACTCTTGTAGCTGAACCTTTAATTCCTTCAACTCAGCGGGAGCTAACCTATAAGGTGCTTTCGAAATCGGAGCCGTACCCGGCAAAAGTCTATACAAAACTCTATCTCACGATCGGGAGGCATATCATACTCGGTAGAGAAAACATCGGGAAATTCCCGAACTACCCGAACACTATCAAAACTAGGGGATTCTTTCCTAGTATCAAGAACATTAGCCAAATACCCCTCACAACCACTATGCAATAATCTTCTCGCTTTCATAAAAGAAATTAAGCGAACCTTCCTACTCAGAGGACAAGCCTCAAACACAAACTTAGGCACATCGGGAATAGAAAACGTAACAGTTTTCTTACGGCAATCAACGGACGCATGAAACTTGCTCAACCAATCCATACCCAAAATGACATCAAAGTCTTGGATAGGAAGAACTACCAAATCCGCACAAAGGACTCGACCACAAATAACCACGTCACAAGCACGAAAGACTCGATCAGAAATCAAGCATTCTCCTATAGGGGTCGACACCTCTAGCACGTACGGTAAAGACTGGAATGCAACATTTAACATGGAAGCAAATTGCACAGAAATGTATGAATGAGATGATCCTGGATCTACTAACGCTCGTGCGCTCACATTAGACACAGAAACAATACCTCCAATAACGGATGGATCATCGGTAGCTTGTTGTTGATTCATGGAAAATACCCTTCCTTGGACCTTGGGCTTCCCGGTGGCATCCCTTTTCTGACCCTGATTAGTACTAACCCCTGACCCGGATGATTGTCCTCGGTGCCTCGTGCAATCTCTCGCAAAGTGCCCCATTTCACCACAATTGATACACTTGCCTTGCTTTTTCCAACACCTATCCTCCGCATGGCCTACCTTTTGACAAAAGGTACAAGGCTTCCTAATTTGGCTCCCTTGGTTCCCGGAAGTGGTACCCGGGTTCCTTGGGATCGGTTGCCCTCGGGACTGAGATTGTCCCCCAAAGTTACCTCGATTTTCAATCCTTGGTTGTGGCTTGCTCTGCCCTCCCGGCTTGCTCGGGTTAGCTACCTCGGTCTTCCTTTTATGCTCCCCAATATCTTGCTCTATTAAGTAGGCTCGGTCCACCGCATCTTGGAAAGTCACAATCCGTTGAGCAATCAGTTGAGTACGGATGGAGGTCTTCAATCCCCGAATGAATCTCATAGCTTTTTGCTCCTCGGTCCTCACCAAATAGTCGCAATACCGGGCTAATTCTATGAACTTAGCCGAGTATTGTGCTATAGACAACACACCTTGCTCCAAGTTGAGTAGCTCGATCTCCTTTCGGTTTTGATCAACAACCGGAATGAAATGCTCCTTGAATTTGCGCACAAACAACTCCCACGCATACATCGTGTGAGTATCATCCCAAGTAGCTTTAACACCCTTCCACCAATGCTCGGCGGCTCCCACAAGCTTGTAAGCCGCAAACCGGACCTTGTCCTCATCCGAACACCCAAATACCTCATAAATCTTTTCCATAGACTCAATCCACAACTCAGCTTTCCGAACATCGGGCTCCCCATCGAATTCAACCGGTTTCAACTTCAAGAATTGCTCCAAACCATAGCGGGGTGGTGCTTGTTCTACCCTCAGACCTTGATCATGCATGGCCTTCATGGCCGCCTCAAACATGCCTTGAAACATGGCACGGGCTTCATCCCTTGTATCATTCTGATTCTGTGCCCCACTAGCACCTCCTCTGTTTCTTCTTCCAGACATTGCGAGTAATTACCTGCATAAGACATCAACCGTTAATCACTCCGCACACCACTACCCACCTAGGTCATACTAATCCACCTAGACTTATACTTAGAGCTAATGCCATAGCTCTGATACCAACTGTCGCGACCCCGGACCCCGCGGGCCCCGGGACCGCGAGCTGGACGTCGACTCTAACAATAAACTCCAAAATACCGAAGTTAAAAATTTCATTTAATACCAAAAGGTGATAATTCAAAGCTTTACAAAACCGAGTTTGACAAAACCCAATTACAACTATCACAAACTTCCACAAGTTTATGCTCAACAAAATAAAAATATATAATCCTTAGTGACGTCATTGTTTGGTACAACTACCCCAAAATGGTTACACATTTACATAACGGAAACCAACCTATATCAACCTTCCCCAAAAGAACGGATCCACACTCGACGTCCTCTTTCTCGTGATCAGCGAGACTATTCCTTAGCACCTGGGGGGGGTTAAGGAAAAACAAAGATAAAAGGAAAGGGGGTGAGATAAATCTCAATAAGTTACTAATGCAACTACATGACATGCTATGATGCAATATACAATAATAAATCAGAGATAGCACATAGCAGTTATCACATAACAGATAGCAGCGGAAATAAACACATAACAAAGGATATAGCCAAGGTTTTCCAATCCGGAACATCCAAATAAAGGATCGCTGCGCAGCTTCAATAATCAACAATCATCATCTTCATAATGGCATGAAAGCCGAAGAGAAAACCCCCGGTACCGGAACCAATAACCATAAAAGTGTCACAAAGGACAAGGACCATGACACAAAGTCATGCCCGTTAGCCAGATGCATTCACAAAGGAACGCTGACTTATCCTTTCCAAGGCCAATCTGGAGAAGGGGTATAGTAAGGGCAAAACAATGGTCAACATTATAATGGACTTGGCTTTGCCATTATAATCCTTCCCATCGCCCGATGCAACAAATATGCCAGCTGGGCTTCCAAATAAATGCTAAGTAATAATAATCTAGCATGAATGAACAACTTAAGGTTCCAAAGTAGGGAACCATTCCAATTAAATCACCACAAAGGCAAACCAATACAAACCGTGCATCAAAGATGAACCACATTCCCAAAATGATACTTAATCAAATTCCATCTCGTATTTATTCACAAAGGAATCAAACCCAATCAATAAAGTGTTCCAACAATGACACTTAACACTTACTTAATTTCAAACACAACCTTGATCACAAAGGACTCAATTCTATCACTAGAATGTACTACAATGTTCACTAAGGTCATCTAGGAGGACACCCAAGAATTGGATCACAACGCATTCTTTAGTCACACAATTTAACAAAATATAAATTTTCAGAGATCTGTGCGGCCGCCCACGCTGGGTTGTGCGGTCGCCCAAAGTGCCTTAGAACAAGAACAAAAGCTCTCAGAAAGATGCGCGGTCGCCCATACTATTTTGGGCGGTCGCCCAATATGCCGGAATCGCCAGAAATCGGGAAGAACAACATGGGTTCTTCCATTTTCAACCCAAAACACATTTAACCAAAATCCCAACTTCCAACTCATGTACTAATGTACCAAAACCATTTATAACTAGGGTGGGGACTCCAATATACCATTCATCAACCCAAAACAAAGAATCAAACCCAACATTCCAAAATCACCATTTTTAACCCAAAATTCAAATAAATTCCAAATAAATTCTAAACTCATCCAAACTTCAAATATAACAACTCAAACATCATATAAACATGATATGAACATTTTAACATCAAAATGGGGGAAAAGTAACTTACTTGCAAATTCTCAAAGTTGATGGATTTCGATTCTTTTTTACTCTACGCGATCCTAGCAACGATCTAAACACGTTTCATGTTTTAAGAAATGAGAGAAGATGAGAGGAAGAAGAAGTAAATGAAGAGAGAAGTTAAAGAAAGAAAACTTACCCAAAGGATGGAGAGAGAGAGAGTTTCCAGGGAGAAAGAAGAGAGTGAGGAAGATGGAGTGTAAGAGGGAGAAGGGGAGGAGTAGGGAGGGAGTAGGGAAATAATTTAAAAGAGTTACACTTAGGCCCCCCTCCACTACACTACACACAAACACTACACTCCCTACTAACAATTAAGACCCAACAAATCTACACTAGCACAAATGACCCAAATAAAATGCTAGGCATAAATATTATAACACATAAATTGCACACATAATTATTTAAATAAGTAATAATTTAAATAAATAAATAAGCAAATAATTTAAATAAAAATCATTTAATTACTAATAAAATAGAGCCTATATTTCGGGTCGTGACACACTCATAATGATATGATTAATGACTGCTGAAAGGATCCTTAAATAGGTCATAATCCTTAACCCTTAAGGACTTAGGAAACCTAAATCCCGTCACAAAATTAAGCAACATGTTTTCTGGCCCGACAGCACTGGCAGGGTCGTGTGCCTATATACAACACGGTCGTGCTATCTGGCGTGCACCCATGACCACTCAGCCGATTAATGGCACGGTCGTGCGCATTAATCAACACGGTCGTGCCAATCCAAGAAAAGGTGATTTTTCCATAATTCCATTTCAGTCCTTTAGGATTCGTTCTATTCATGTGTAACCCTCTAGGATTACATTAAGTTGGGAATGGGTCAAAATATGATCCCATAAGATATGATTAGGTTCTAGCAAACCGTCATACCTACCCAAATAGTGTAACTAGATACAAGTTCGTATTCTATTTAGAACATGTCATAATCCCTTTGTCCATGACGTCTTTGAACACAAGTCATGGTCAACTTGTTTTGTTCAATACTTTTCTCGATCCCGAATATGTTGATAATCCAAATGACATTGATCCAATCAATCCATTTGAGGTTGGCCAAACACTTCATCAACATCATTCCTTCGAGGGGCCCAAGCTTGAAATCTCTCCGAAGAGGGACAAATCCAATTAGCTTATTATTCTTCCCGACGTGAATCCGATTATGCCAATCATACCCTTTATAACTACCTGGTTAAAGGTAGCGTTTGAATATGTCAAACATAATCTTCATCAAGTAGAAGACTATAATAACTTCATGTCTAAGGATTCAAATGACATAACTAATATGAGATATATGTACGACATAGACCATAACATAAATCTCATACAGCGGGTCATGTCCAGTACCTTGTTCCAAAAAAGTACCCATAAATCTAACATGATCATCCCATGATCATTTAGCCTTTATACTAGTGCTTAACAAGCTCTAGGGACAGAGATTATTATAAGCAAACATGAGCATTAATAATAATCAAAATATCTCTTCATTAATATGAATATAATGATAACACATACAACGTTTAACAAACGTGCCTAGGGAACCAACACCAACAATCTCCCACATGGCCTAGGCCCAATTTCCTAGGTATCCAATACCCATGGACCTAACATGATCATCATGTTTAGCTTGTGGAAGTCCCTTTGTTAGCGTGTCCGCAACATTATCATTAGTTGGTACTTTGCATATATTTACGTTTCATTTATCAACGATTCCTCGAACGATATGAAAAACTCCTAAGTATGTGTTTGGATTTAGGATGTGCCCTTGGTTCCTTTGCTTGATTGATAGCACTACTATTATCACTAATAAGGTCTATTGGATTAGCATTACTAGGAACCATCTCAAGTTCACCAATGAACTTCTTAATCCAAACAGTTTCCTTTGCAGCATCCAATGCAGCAATATACTTAGTCTTAGAAGTAGAATTAAGTGACTGTACTCTGCTTGGAACTATTTCCAACTTACAGCTTCACTATTCGACATAAACATAAAAACAGATTGCGATCTACAATCACCTTTGTCAGTTTGGAAACTTGCATCCGAGATCATCTTCCATACCTCTATAGATAAAAAAAGAATCTTTAGTCCTTCTCAAGTACTTAAGAATCGCTTTTACAGCCATCCAGTGATTCTCACCAGGGTCGGATTGATATCTACTCGTCATGCTCCAAGCATTAGATATATCCGGCTTAGTGCTTATCATGGTATGGTGGATCAAATTTCCGAAGTAAATGGCATCTCAGTCATTTTCTCATGCTCATCTTTTGTCTTAGGTCATTGAGTCTTGCTTAGAGAAATTCCATGTATCATTGGCAACTGTCCTCTCTTAGAATTTTCCATGCGGAATATTCAAATGACTTTGTCAATGTATGTACTTTTGCTTAGACCAATTAGCTTCCTTGATCTATCTCTGTAGATCTTAATGCCAAGGACATATGTGGTTTCATCCATATCTTTCATTACGAAATACTTTCCTAACAAAATCTTTACAGGCTGACGTGTAGGAATGTCGTTTCCAACGAGCAATATGTCATCCACATATTTAAATAAGGAGTATCATGCTCCCACTAATCTTCTTGTGTATACAAGATTCATCTTTGTTCTTGATAAAAAAATTCTTTGATTCATCAAAACGGAGATTCCAACTCCCAAAAGCTTGCTTCAATCCACCAATGGATTTCATGATTTCCGCAACTTACATACTTTGTTAGAATTTTCTTTAACTATCAAAATCTTTAGGCTGTATCCAATACATCCTTAAGTGACTTCCCATTAAGGAACGCTATTTTGACATCCTTTTGTCAAATTTCATATTCCAAATATGAAGATATGACTATGAGAATTCTAGTAAGTTCCTTGCTACCCATGTAAGTTTTCTCCAAGAAAACTCATTCCTATCATTTGGTTTTTACACCTTGGGTTAGAATGATCAAGTTCCAAACTTGATTATTACACATGAATTGCCTTTTAGATTTTATGACTCCAAGTCCTTAATCTAAATGTGGAACGGACATTGCATCTTTGATAGTTGGTAAATACTTCATTCTAAATGAACTTTACCTCAATACTTTCTATTTTGAAATATCCAATAGCTCTTATTCTAGATTGTATCCTATCATATATGCAAGTACTTGTATATCTTGAACGGATTTTCACAATCCCTTGTGAAAGTTTGTTCAACTTCCATCATAGGTTAAATACTATTTTCTGGGTCTCGAACCATTTGAGGTATATTTTACTCCCACTGGTTATTTTAGAGATAAGCGACTTATCTAGAAAAGTACCATCGTAAGCAACAAATCATTTGTTTCTTATTAGTAAAATAATTTCCTCAAGTTTTCTTAGGATATCCCATGAAAATATATTTATTAGATTTAAATGTGAGTGTGTCCCAGAAAACTCCTTTCCAAAAGGTCTCACGGTCTTAAATCTTTATGAAAAACAAATCGAGTTTTCTTTCACCTTTTAACCTCTTTTGATGGAACTCAAATTATTGTAATTATAGTGGTTTCCAATACATAACCCCAAAATAAATAATGAAAGATCAATGTGACGTTATCATCTAATGAACCATATCCAATAAGGTTCTTATACTTTCACGTAGACACATCATTTAGAATGGTGTTCTTAGTGAAGTTAATTGTGAAACCATTTCACAATCTTAATGATGACTGTCAAATTCTTGGTTTAATTATTCATCATCATGATTGAATCAGAATCTTGAATAGTTTTACCAAGTCCTACCAAAATTCTCTTTTATCATTGCAACTTAATGCACCATATACATGGACATGTATTGGGTCAAGTAAGATATTAGTCTTTTACTATTCATAGTAAAAGATGTCTTGGTCCAAGTAAATAAGATTTGCATAAATCATGTGATTCCAAATCATATGACTTAAAACTCCATCCCATGGAATTTTAGATATTCATTTCTCATTTATTTAATCAAAAAAATAATGCATAAAGAGTTTTAATTATTTATGTTATAGCCTTTATTACTTTGTTCTTCAAGATTTAGGATATAAGATTTATTTATATGATAACACAATGAAGTAAATCATAATAAATAAAGCACTTTTCTTATTCCAAATAAGAAACAAATATCCTTCATTATCTTATAATAAAATAATATTTTCTGCTCTAATAGTAAAGTCACTTTACAAGTGTTCTACGAACAATGTTGCAATCATTGCATCATTACCATTCATAGATCAAACTTTACTATAAGTAGTCTTTCAATTTACTAATTATTGCACATTTATACAAATGTAAGACCCATATCCGATATCCAATACCCAATAATTA
Source organism: Campanula takesimana (assembly GCA_026119855.1). Taxonomy (NCBI): domain Eukaryota; kingdom Viridiplantae; phylum Streptophyta; class Magnoliopsida; order Asterales; family Campanulaceae; genus Campanula; species Campanula takesimana. Next base: position 927,967 of record JAOWBW010000080.1, on the reverse strand, counting down.
AAGTTAGAAATATTAATTTACAACATAAATATCCCGAGTGGTAGTCTCACTACCAATCCTTTTATTGATCATCCAGAATTTTGACTACAATTCTAAATGGTCAATTCAATGGCCATTTTACCAAATTGCATCAATTAGAGTTATTATTTTAACCACAATTAATTCTTTTAGGTCTGACAATGCCTGTCTTACCTTTTCTTTGGCACTTGTCCTCTTTCCATCATGAACCATGAGCATTGGATAGCCTTTCTCCATTATCTTCATCTCCGTAGTTTTTAAGCATGTCATGCAACTCGGTGAGATTCTTATCCATTCCATGCATGTTATATAGTTCATCACAGAGTGATTATAACATTTAGGCAATGACTTACGAATAAGATCCGTGGCTTGCTCCAATCTAATTGGACAACCAAGTTTCTCGAGATGCTCTACGTAGCCTTTTTCACTCCAAGCATGTGAGGTCCCACTTGTTGCCCTTTACTTATTTCGCAATAAGTGAATGCAACAATGGTTTTATACCTCTTTTGCCTAGCTTGCTCTTAAACCATGTCTCTTAACTCCACGCTTATTTAATAAGCTTCCACAAGTTCCAAACTTTGTTGGAGTTTTGAGCACATAATCGCGAGCATGAGACAACTCACATCCCTAGAAACATACTCATGTCTCTTGTGATTGTCTTTCTCTGGCATTGGGTCTTTTAGGAATAGGTCCATCAAGAATGTACAACACATCTTCTTGCCTTAGAACGATTCTTAGGCTCAGGATCCAATCCATGAAGTTTGTACCATTCTCTTGAAACATTATCCTTATCAAGGATTGATCGCAACAGTTTTAGTTGTCATTATCTACAACTTATGCAAAATTTTCAAAATTTTACAAGTACCGATCTCATTAAAGAGATGAATAATGTATTTTCCAAAATACTCCCACTAAATTATATAACCTTCATATACATCTAATTGTATAATATAATTTAAATGAGCTAATATCCAACTTTAATTTAATTTCAAGTCTGCGGAGGCGGATTACACAAAATCAAATTAATTAGGTAGACAACCCTGTCAATCATATCCAATATGATTCTTAGATCCCTTTTCTGAGATTGTTTTAAATTGGGCTAAGATCCAACTTTAATTTAATTTCAAGTCCGCGGAGGCGGATTACACAAAATCAAATTAATTAGGTAGACAATTTCTTGTCAATCATATCCAATATGATTCTTAGGGATCCAATTTCAAAAGCATGTCTAATCTCATCTTTGCCTAGGCCCAAAACTGTTTTTGACGCCTAATTAAGTTATTTTAAACGCATAGTTAATGTGCCTCGCGTGGGCGTGCCCACATTATCTATCTTACGCATACATAAATAAAGTCAATGTACCTAGCAGAGGCGAATCCACATTGAAATTACTCATATACTAACAAGTGTTTTAATCATGGCATGGCAAAATGAACTTAAAACTTTCTTGAAGGTAAGGTTTATTATATATAGCATATAACATATTTATGAGCACATAATATAAACACTTTACACATCAAGTTTAACCACTAAATTAATAGTCATTAATTTAAGCATAATATTTATGTGTCATTAGTTTCTCTATAATTATGAGGATGAGACTCTTTGAACTTTGGTTGTCATCTCCAAATCAAGACAACAAGAAGTGCGGTCGAACTAAGCCATTAGGCAACCACAATCCCGCACTAATTCAAGAAACCAAGAAAGTAGCCCATGTGGCCGAAACTAAGCAATAGATGGTCTCGATGAACGTAGGCCAATTGCATCCACAATTCCATATGGATCTCCAATCTTTGAATCAAGAACTTTGTTTCTCAATTTTAGCAATTATGAACTCTTCATAATTCTAACTTCGTTTTATCTTTGAATCTTTGATTGCGATCAAGTTTGGGAAACACAATCTCGATGAACGTAGATTAGCCATCCAAACCTTGATCCAATCTCAGAATCACAAGACTAAAACAAATAGGAAAATTAAACCCTAAGATCTACACCTAACCCTAGCATAAGCCCCCAAACCGAAACCCTAGGCGGCCGGGTCTCTTCTGGGTCCGGTCTGATCCCTCTGAAAATTCCAAAGAATTTTAAAGTTCTAAAATTTATCTCAAAATTGTTTTTCCCGATTCAATTAGGATTTGGTGTTCTTTGTGATCCAATCACCAGTTCATCAAACCTTGAATGAACAATTCATGAATCCTAGATTATCAAAACTTTGATCCAATCAAAAATTGATAACCCAAACAATTTTAAATCCACCATAATATTTATTGCGATTGAATAGTGCGATTAAAGTTTATAAAACAATAAACCACATAAAATCATATAACACATAAACATCATAATCCAATATTCATATCATGCTAGGCACATAAACAAGCAATTTATATACACACAACATGATCTAGTATTGAAATAATTAACATGAACGGAGCTCTGATACCACTGTTGGGTTTCGTAGTAACATGCGCAGCGGAATTAAGCATTTAAAATTTTCTTGAAACCCAAAGCCCATAGATCCATTCATATGATTAAGTCAAATACTTTCATAATGAATACTAGAATACTAACCCTTGATAACTTTGATTTTGCAACCTTGAATTCGGTGGAGGCTTGAAAGCTTGATCACGAACAGAGCAAGAACACAAACTTTGAAAATGATAAGTTTCACCCTCTAGCGGTATCCACACCACGAACGAATATCAAGAACACTTGATCTTCGTTGCTAGACCAAATTATGAAACACGCTTTCACAATTGTAAGAAATATATGGAATTATGAATATTCTTGTTCTTCACTTTAGGGATCTTAGAACAAGAAATTAACCTCTCAAAACCCTTTGGAGGCACTCATAATGATATGCTTAATGACTGCTGAAAGGATCCTTCAATAGGTCCTAATCCTTAACCCTTAAGGACTTAGGAAACCTAAATCCCGTCACAAAATTAAGCAACAAGTTTTCTGGCCCGACAGCACTGGCACGGTCGTGCGCCTATATACAGCACGGTCGTGCTATCTGGCGCGCACCCATGACCACTCAGCCGATTAATGGCACGGTCGTGTGCATTAATCAGCACGGTCGTGCCAGTCCAAGAAAAGGTGATTTTTCCATAATTCCATTTCAGTCCTTTAGGATTCGTTCTATTCGTGTGTGACCCTCTAGGATTACATATAGTTGCAATGGGTCCAAACATGATCCCATAAGATATGATTAGGTTCTAGCAAACCATCATACCTACCCAAATAGTGTAACTAGATACAAGTTCGCATTCCATTAGAACATATCATAATCCCTTTGTCCACGACGTCTTTGAACACAAGTCATGGTCAACTTGTTTTGTTCAATACTTTTCTCGATCCCGAATTTGTTGATAATCCAAATGACATTGATCCAATCAATCCATTTGAGTTTGGCCAAACATTTCATCAACATCATTCCTTCGAGGGGCCCAAGCTTGACATCTCTCTGAAGATGGACAAATCCAATTAGCTTATTATTCTTCCCTATGTAAATCCGATTATGCCAATCATACCCTTTATAACTACCTGGTTAAAGGTAGCGTTTGAATATGTCAAACATAATCTTCATCAAGTAGAAATCTATAATAACTTCATGTCTAAGGATTCAAATGACATAACTAATATGAGATATATGTACGATACAGACCATGACATAAATCTCATACAACGGGTCATGTCCAGTACCTTGTTCCAAACAAGTACCCATAAATCTAACATGATCATCCCATGATCAGTTAGCTTTTATACTAGTGCTTAACAAGCTCTAGGGACGGAGATTATTATAAGCAAAGATGAGCATTAATAATAATCAAAATATCTCTTCATTAATATGAATATTATGATAACACATACAATGTTTAACAAACGTGCCTAGGGCACCAACACCAACATGTCATCAGTTGGTACTCTGCATATATTTACGTCCCCCCTATCAATGATTTCTCGAATGATATGAAAATGCCTAAGTATGTGTTTGGATTTCTGATGTGCCCTTGGTTCCTTTTCTTGAGCAATAGCACCATTATTATCACAATAAAGGTCTATTAGATTAGCAATACTAGGAACTACTTCAAGTTTACTAATGAACTTCTTAATCCAAACAGCTTCCTTTGCAGCATCTGATGCAGCAATTTACTCAGCTTCAATTGTAGAATCAGCGGTTGTACTCTGCTTGGAACTCTTCCAGCTTACAGCTCCACCATTTAACATAAACACAAAACCTGATTGCGATCGACTATCATCTCTATCAGTTTGGAAGCTTGCATCTGTGTAACCATTTACAACGAGATCATCTTCCATTCCTCTATAGATCAAAAATGAATCTTTAGTCCTTCGCAAGTACTTAAGAATCGCTTTTACAGCCATCCAGTGATTTTCACCGGGGTCGGATTGATATCTACTTGTCATGCTCAAAGCATAAGATACATCCGGCCTAGTACATATCATGGAATACATGATGGACCTAATTGCCGAAGCATATGGAACATCATTCATTTTCTCACGCTCATCTTTTGTCTTAGGACATTGAGTCTTGCTTAGAGAAACTCCATGTAGCACTGGCAAGGTACCTCTCTTAGAATTTCCATGCAGAATCTTCTAATGACCTTGTCAATGTATATACTTTGGCTTAAACCAATTAGCTTATTTGATCTATCTCTGTAGATCTTAATGCCAAGGATATACGCGGCTTCACCCATATCTTTCATTGCGAAACACTTTCCTAACCAAGTCTTTACAGACTGAAGTGTAGGAAAGTCGTTTCCAATGAGCAATATGTCATCCACATATAAGATAAGGAATAAAACTATGCTCCCACTAATCTTGTTGTATACACAAGGTTCATCTTCATTCTTGATGAAGCCAAACTCTTTGATCGATTCATCTAAACGGAGATTCCAACTCCTAGAAGCTTGCTTCAATCCATAGATGGATTTTTGCAGTTTGCCTACTTTAGAACTTTGTTCAAAACCCTCGGGTTATGTCATATAGACATCCTCTTGTAAATTCCCGTTAAGGAAAGTGGTTTTGACATCCATTTTCCATATTTCATAGTCATGATATGCGGTAATGGCAAGCAAAATTCTTATAGACTTGATCATTGCTACGGGTGAAAAGGTTTCATCATAGTCAATACCATAAACTTGCCTATAACCTTTCGCTACAAGTCTAGCTTTGTAAGTATGCACCTTTCCATCCATGTCAGTCCTCTTCTTGAAGACCCATTTGCATCCTATGGTTTTTACACCTTCGGGCGCATCAATCAAGTTCCAAACTTGATTATCTTGCATGGATTGTAATTCGGATTCCATGGCTCCAAGCCATTTCTTCGAATCAGGAGAAGACATCGCCTCTTGGTAGGTGGTCGGTTCATCATTATCAATGATCTCCACCTGTAGATACCCCGGGGAACCACGGCTTGGCTAGAGCGGTGAATTATCCTAGGATGTCTAACTTGTTTTAGATTGTTTAGAGTCGCCACCTATGTGTTTTAAAAGAACATAAGAAAAACCTAGAAATAGCCTAATTTATGTACAAAACCAGAGATTCGGGAGAGAAGGGTTCGGGGGTTAGGGACGGAGTGGGAAGTACTTAAACACCCAATCCGCCCCGCTTACGCGGGTCTTGCTACTATTGGTGTTCTAATATTTACATGTCCTTCAATTAATTAAATAGAAATGTGCTAACAATTGTGATGAGAAGAAAAGGGGAAATAAAATAGAATGTTTTATTTATTTAATGATAAAAATTACATGTAACAAGTAATGTTAAGGAATTACATTAAGAGATGAAGAGAAATTAACATGGTGAATTAAAGTTAAGATTAAAATGTAGGAGATAACCTTAACTAACTTCAATATGTGAAGTAGTCATGTTGGTCATGTCATTAATGGGGATTGCATACATCAAGAAGAAGAAAACAAAGAAGAAAATGGAGTTGTACCTTGAGAAAGAGGACTTGGAACCTTGACTTGAAAGTGTTGTTGTTGTGATGAAATTGTTGTAGAACAATTTGTGTAGAGTCTTGTTACTAAGAACTCTTGTTGGGAGAATTCGTGTATAATGTAGTTGGTGAATCAAGGTTGGAGTCCAAAAAGAAGTCCTTTTCCAAGGTAGAAGATGATGGTTTTTATAAGTAAAAAAGAGAGGGAAATGATGGAGGGAATTGGTCATCCATGTGAAATGGAATGAGCCAATCACAAATAAGATAAATGAATAAAAGAAAAATAAAAGAAATAAAAGAAATCAAATAATAAATGAAAGAAATATTAGTTTTTGGGAAAAGGCTTAGAATTTGGGATGGGAGTTAATGAGAAAAGGGGGGATGAATGTGGATGTAAAAAGATGGTTTTTTGTGATCAAGAAAAGATGTTTGTAAATAAGAAAAGGGAGGGAAATAAGGTGCAATCCGTTACTGCCAAAGTGGGAAGCGCGGGGTCCGGCTTTTGGGCGGGACGCGCTGCGCCGCGGCTCGCTGGCAGTGCCGGATGGGCCCGCGGGTGAAAAATGACAGAATGACCCTAAAAGTTAACTCTGTTATGCAGTTTAGTCCAAAACTAACAGAATCAGTTAGGAACTTAACCGAAGTAACAGAAATTAATGAAAATAAGTTAAATAAAAATACTTTGTATGCAATCAGGGTGAGAGGTCCAAGGCGGGGGTCTACAGATCCCCTCGGCGACGTGGATTGCAAAGCAAAACGCGTCGACGAAAGTAAAAACACCCGCCGAGGACATCGACAAAGAAAAAGAAAGAAAAGAAAGCAAAGACTCGATGAAAGCAGTAATTTGAAATTGCTAGAGATAGGGGTGCGCTCCCTGTGTGAGCGTCTTTTGCTGGAGTGTTGTATTGGAGCTCATGAGAGCTTGTTTCGATAAGGACCGAGTTGTTGAGTTGGGGCTCATGGGAGCTTGTCTCGATATGGACCGAGTTGCCGACTTGGAGCTCATGGGAGCTTGTCTCGATATGGACCGAGTTGCCGACTTGGAGCTCATGGGAGATTGTATCGATATGGACCGAGTGGCCGACTTGGAGCTCATGGGAGCTTGTCTCGATATGTACCGAGTTGCCGACTTGGAGCTCATGGGAGCTTGTCTCGATATGGACCGAGTTGCCGACTTGGAGCTCATGGGAGCTTGTCTCGATATGGACCGAGTTGCCGACTTGGAGCTCATGGGAGCTTGTCTCGATATGGACCGAGTTGCCGACTTGGAGCTCATGGGAGCTTGTCTCGATATGGACCGAGTTGCCGACTGGGGCTCATGGGAGCTTGTCTCGATATGGACCGAGTTGTCGACTTGGAGCTCATGGGAGCTTGTCTCGATATGGGCCGAGTTGCCGACTTGGAGCTCAGGAGCTTGTCTCGATATGGACCGAGTTTTGTTTGTATGTTGTTTGGAGCCGTATTGACTTTGTGGGGTGTGGGCACAGTTGACCATTTTCTGATGGGGATGAAGTGCCTTGAGTAGCGGGTGTTGTTGACTTCGTGGTGGTACCTGTATGTGTGTGCTTGACAGGTATATGTGTTTGTGCAAGAAGATGCATGAAGTGTGATGATTGAGAGAAATTGTGCTCGTGGTGTGATGAGATTTTGGAAACACCCTTGCAATGAGAGAGAAGTAAGAATGTAGAGAGTGATTTGTGTGCGGTGTGATTTGAGGAAAGCATTGGATGTATTCATACCTTTACTTACCATTGCCGCTTGAGTGGAGATGGATTCCTGATGTCCGCGGAGGATGCTTTGATGGAGAATGTCCATTCTTTAGATGTTGATGAGAGAATGCCCTTGATGTTGGGTGGCGAGATGGTACTCTGGATGATGGGTTGGTTGTGCCAAAGGCTGCCTACGTATCCTTTGAAGGGAATCAGACCAGCGTAGTTCAAGGATGATGGAGAATGCTGGAGGAGAAGCTAGGAGCAAAGCAAGCAAAGCACATACTTTTGCACATAGAAGGAGAAAAGAAAAAAGAAAAATCTTTTTTTTTTTTTTTTTTTAAAGATTAGAAAGGAAAGAATATGCACACATGTGAGGAAAGAGATTTTTTTTTTTTTTTTTTTTTTTTTTTTTTTTAAGTTCGTGGGTGAACCATTTTAACCATTGTGTGCTTGTGAAGCCAACCCAAGATCAAGTCATGTTCAGTCGAAGTCCGGATTGCCTCGCTTGAATTCTGTGTCGCTGGTGTGCCCAACGAAGATTGATGTCTAGCCCCAAGAGATTTGTCGATTATGGGGCTTCAAAAGGCTTTTGATGCGAGATGAGGGGTTGCTGATTGTAAAGCCCCTAGAATGCCTTTGATGCCAAATTACCTCGCGATTGGCTCGGCATTGAGAGCGGGTGTACCGTTTGGTAGAATTCTTGATAGAGATCTCCTTCTTGCTCTTACTGGGGAGATGAATGGCCTCATTGTGGTCGATACCCAAATGGCTGAGGGCTTATGTCAAAGGATGCAGTAATGTCTTGCGGTGCCGTCGAGGTCACAGAGGATAAGGTCTTGGTGTGATAAAGTCCCAAATGAGTATGCTTGCTTGACTCTTCTTGAGTTGAACTAATGACGAATCTTTGGATGCAACTAGTACTGTGGCCCAACTTTATCTGAGCTGCACCTTGTGCTTTTGATCTTGGAGAGGGGGTGCTGAATTGCAGAAAACATGGATTGGCCGTGGCATTTCCCGCTATAACCCTGTTTTGATTAGAGTTTAGCATATTGAATCTTTTTCCTTTTCTCTAAGACTTCCTTCAAAATCTCGCTGTGAGTTCTAACAAAAATCATCAACTTCATTCATAACATCGGAGTCTTCATTTAAAACCAAAAGGCCTTTGACTTGAAGTGTTGAGAGACCTTTGAAGCTTGATCTCTTTCATGGAGCCATAAGACTACTCCACATTGCATTGCTCGAGTATTGTTGCCCAAAAGACTGTCAGTCGCGAAGCCCTAATACTGCCCTTGAATTGAATTACTGTAATGCCGTAACCCAAAAGATTGTAGATTGCGAAGCCCGTTGAGACCTTCGGTGCCGAATTGAGGAAGCTTCCAATGTTGCACATGACTTTGCTGGGGATACCGCTGGGGAGTTAATTGCTCTTTGCCGAGGGAGCCTTTAAGACTTGACCGTAGCCCTTAGAGTGCCATCATTGATTGCGAGAAAGGTCCATCCTTTATTGGGTGAACGAGCATGGGCACACGTGATAAGAGGGCGTTTTTAACATCCCTTTTTTAGAGACTTTGAGGATAGTCTCACACATATTTCTTTTTTTTCGAGCATAGCCTCAAGGGCGTATTGATTGTCAAGTGAAGCAAAAGAAGTCCTTGTTCTTGAGTCACATAGCCCCTAGGGCGTCACCATTTGTTGAGTAAAGCAAGAGTGACTCGTCCTCGTGCGAGGGAACAAGCATGAGAGGACATGGCAAGAGCTACTCCATTTCTCGGGAGCCTTTCGGCGTACTTTAGAAGCAATACTTGAAGAAGCTTTGAAAACTGAGACACATATTGTTGCTATTTGTTGCCCAAGCCAATTGACTAACTAGGGATTATTTGTGCAACCTCGTGCCCTTTTATGATGGGCTCGTTCTCGGATGGGTCTTGGCTACCACGGCCTTCTTTTCATGAACCCAAAAATGCACACTGCTGGAGAATGATGCCAATAACCCAAAACAACCTTTGATGGTGCCATATCTTGTCGAGCTTTTTGCAATCCCAAGTTGACTCGGTGGGGAATTGACTTGCTGAGGAGATTCAATGTAGAACTTGTCTTCTTTAGAGGCGGGGATCTCCATTTCTCTTTCCCTTCTCTCTCTCACTCTCTCATTTTTTTATGATGCACCCTGTTTTTTGCCTAGACCGCCCTTTCGGGTTTTCAATCTAGCGGGCATCTCTTTTGCGTCTTCATAATTTTTTTTTTTTTTTTTTTTTTTTGACTCAATTGATGAGGAAGTGTGCATTGACTCTAGCTGAGGAGATAAGACATGTGATTTTGAGGTGGAGACCTTTTGTCACTAATGATGAGTGACATTGACTTGACTAGGGAAGTGTCCCTAGTATTGACATGTATTTTTTATTGAATTGAATGACTCGCGCAGGCAAGTAAGTCATTAAGAGAGAAGAGAAGGAAAGCCCCAATTTGATTGCAAGGAATTGGGAGTATGCAGAAAGAATAGAAGTCCCTAGACTCGACAAGGAACGCGAAATGATTCCATATCTAAGAAAGTTGTTCAATCTTTTTGGTGATTAATTCATTGGCAAATGAATCGTACAAAGATGTCTTGACAAGTTCGAGATAAAGGCCGATCACCATAACACGCTAGGGCTAAATATATCTTCTTTCTTGCATGAGACCGGACCCGCAGGTTGCCTACGTTCCTCCAGTGCAGTGTAGAGGCTCAGGTCACCGTAGTTCTTGTGAATTCTCCATTCTTCGGGATGGAATTGTTGCTTCGTCGTGTAGTTTCGTCCTCCTTTGGTGGATGGAATGATGTTGATCTTGTTGTGAACTTCTTTGATTGAGGGGGATTTTTTTTTTTTTTTTTTTTTTTTTTTTTTTGTGTGTGTGCTCTAACTTTTGCCTAGGTTGATTTGATGGTTTCAACCTAGCGAGCTCTTTTTTTTTTTTTTTTTTTTTTTTTTAATCCCCCTTCGAAAACTTTGCTTAATGTCTCCATGGTTGTTGCTCCACCTTTCTTTGTCGCTTGATGTCTTGGATTTGATGTTGTCGCCTTCGTCACGATGTTTAGCCCCTAGGCGTTCAAGTGATGGCTTCGTTCCAAAACTCGTTTAGACATATTTTCATCATTTTGCCAAGAATTAATTGAACAACTCGGAAGAGTGTATGAGGACAAGAACGACTTTTTATTTGATGACTCAATGGACTCGAACATAGGACGAGAGAAAACATTAATGCACACATTAGAGGACTTTTGACTCTTTTTTTTATCCTATTTCTAGGTAGAGAAAGAGAAACGGAGATTGTTGTCGTCATCCCCCATGTCGTTGTAGTCTTCATTGTCATTGTAGTCTTTCATGTCACTACATTCTTCCATGTCATTGCTTGGGAACCCTTGTCGTTGAAGCTTGTGTCATAGGAGGACTCGTCCACTTCTCGGAGCAAATTGTCAATTCTAACCCCCGCATCATACATGCTTGAAAAATCGGAGTGAAAAGCCCCACTAAGATGAGTGCGGTAGTCCATTTTCAAACACTTCAAGAAGATGTCCATTGTTCCTTCTTGGAAGGCCTATCAACCATCTCGGCTAGCTTTTCATTCCAACGGAGATAGAAGTCCCCAAATGATTCATCACCCATTTGCACGGTGCTCTCCAATTCCTTCTTGGTGGGGCGGAATATGGAGTTGCCTTGATATTGTGACTTGAAGGCAAGCATAGCGGCATCCCAATTGAGGCGGGTGGAAACTAGAAGACCCATATACCAATCTTTTGCGACCCCCTCGAGAGTAAGCGGGAAGCATTGTGCCATTATTTGAGGAGACACTTTCTTTGGTAGCATGGCCCAAATGTAGGAGTCGACATGAGCTTTGGGGCAAGAGTTTCCGTTGAACTTGCCAATATCGGCATCTTGAACTTTTCGAGAAGAGCCTCCATTGTGTTCATGAGGAGAGAAGCTCGATGAAGATCGGTGCATGGGCCCTTGTGCAAATTTAGCCCACTAAGCCTTTGGTCAATGTAGGACATGAGAGTGTTGACCAAACCGGTATCAATGCTTTTGACCTTTCCTTCATTCGTGAGCCCCTTTAATCGGTTCTTGAGTTGAGCAACTTCTTTCTCGTGGACCGTATTCACATGCTTGTAACGAGCTCGCCATAGATCATCCTTGCGGCGGACATTCTCGGCTAGTGTATCAACTTGCTCTTTCAATGCTTCCACCATGCGGAATAACCCTTCGTTGGACACGGGAATGCCGTTGTCGTTGCCATTTGAAGCCATTGGACCTATGGAGAGAACACGGTTGATCTTAGGATGGCCCCACAAACACCTTTTGAGTAAAGTAACTTCACCCACAACAAAGGAAAAAGACTCAACCACATAAAGAAAAAAAAAAAAAAAAACTTTTTTTTTTTTTATTTACAAAGTCGGAAGGACGGAGTCCTTTTGGGGTTTCTAGAAAAATAGTGGAATCGTCACACTAGTATATAGACCTTCTCGCGGTCCCATATACTCATCGGATTCCACAACGCTTGTGAATCCTACATGTGTCGGGATTAAACTAAATTATGTAGTAAATCATACATGCGGGGACGGATTTTTATTTTCGTCCAAAATAACCACTTTTGGGGACTGAGTTTTATTTCGTCCATTGCAACAAGTTGGCATGTATGATTTGAAGACATTAGTTTAGGGAAATCTCGATACATGAAAACCGACTTGAGTCACGGAGTGTTAGACCCTAGACTAGATTGTGTGGCTTGTGCTCGGCTTGAATATGAGGCTCAAAGGTCACCCCCGGCATGTAGTCATGAACTACGCCACGGGCTGAGGTTTACCGCTTCGAAAGAGCCAAGGTCGAGTGGAGCTTGAAAACTTTCTTGGACGGGCCTCGACGGGTTAGGGGTTGGACTTGTGCGACTCGATAGTGAGCAGTTGATAAGAATATGTGCATGTATGTGAGGTCTAACATGTGACAAAACATTTTTTTTTTTCAAAAGAAATAAAAAAAAACAAATAAGCACATAATTACAACTTCGAATCACCCGTGTGACCGATAAAAATAAACAGAAAATAAAAGATGTTTTGTGCAGGCCCGGTGCCCACACACTGTCAAAACTGTCCATTCTGTTCACTGTTTCTGTTCTGGGAATGCGCCCAGAAGCGCGCGCATTGGGTGGCCTATGCGGAAGGCGCGCGCGGTAGACAAAGAGGGGCAGAGGCGCCCGCTTCTGGGTGAGAACCTGCAAATCAGTGGGTTCAAGGGATTGCCTTGACCCTTAATTAAGAAAACTTTCCCCCGCAGAAATTGTTAGCACAGAAACATAGAATTGAAGGACAAGATGGAAGGTGGGCGATTCTGGTAATAAGGGTCGGACGCGCGCGCTTAGGCCAAGAAGGCCGGAGGCGCGCGCTTCCTACCCTTTTTACCAGAATGCCCAGAAAATAAAATAAAAGAACACCAAAAATGAAAAACGCAAGTTTAACCCTCTAAATCTTCCCAGCGGAGTCGCCACTGTAGATACCCCGGGGAACCACGGCTTGGCTAGAGCGGTGAATTATCCTAGGATGTCTAACTTGTTTAGATTGTTTAGAGTCGCCACCTATGTTTTTAAAGGAACATAAGAAAAACCTAGAAATAGCCTAATTTATGTACAAAACCAGAGATTCGGGAGAGAAGGGTTCGGGGGTTAGGTGACGGAGTGGGAAGTACTTAAACACCCAATCCGCCCCGCTTACGCGGGTCTTGCTACTATTGGTGTTCTAATATTTACATGTCCTTCAATTAATTAAATAGAAATGTGCTAACAATTGTGATGAGAAAAAAGGGGAAATAAAATAGAATTGTTTTATTTATTTAATGATAAAAATTACATGTAACAAGTAATGTTAAGGAATTACATTAAGAGATGAAGAGAAATTAACATGGTGAATTAAAGTTAAGATTAAAATGTAGGGAGATAACCTTAACTAACTTCAATATGTGAAGTAGTCATGTTGGTCATGTCCCATTAATGGAGATTGCATACATCAAGAAGAAGAAAACAAAGGAAGAAAATGGAGTTGTACCTTGAGAAAGAGGACTTGGAACCTTGAATTGAAAGTGTTGTTGTTGTGATGAAATTATTGTAGAACAATTTGTGTAGAGTCTTGTTACTAAGAACTCTTGTTGGGAGAATTCGTGTATAATGTAGTTGGTGAATCAAGGTTAGAGTCCAAAAAGAAGTCCTTTTCCAAGGTAGAAGATGATGGTTTTTATAAGTAAAAAAGAGAGGGAAATGATGGAGGGAAATTCGTCATCCATGTGAAATGGAATGAGCCAATCACAAATAAGATAAATGAATAAAAGAAAAATGAAAGAAATAAAAGAAATCAAATAATAAATGAAAGAAATATTAGTTTTTGGGAAAAGGCTTAGAATTTGGGATTGGGAGTTAATGAGAAAAGGGGGATGAATGTGGATGTAAAAAGATGGTTTTTGTGATCAAGAAAAGATGTTTGTAAATAAGAAAAGGGAGGGAAATAAGGTGCAATCCGTTACTGCCAAAGTGGGAAGCGCGCGGGTCCGGCTTTTGGGGCGGGACGCGCGCGCGGCTCACTGGCAGTGCCGGAAGGGCCCGCGGGTGAAAAATGACAGAATGACAGAATGACCCTAAAAGTTAACTCTGTTATGCAGTTTAGTCCAAAACTAACAGAATCAGTTAGGAACTTAACCGAAGTAACAAAAATTAATGAAAATAAGTTAAATAAAAATACTTTGTATGCAATCGGGGTGAGAGGTCCAAGGCGGGGTGTCTACAGAGCCCCTCGGCGACGTGGATTGCAAACCAAAACGCGTCGACGAAAGTAAAAACACCCGCCGAGGACATCGACAAAGAAAAAGAAAGAAAAGAAAGCAAAGACTCGATGAAAGCAGTAATTTTAAATTGCTAGAGATAGGGGTGCGCTCCCTGTGTGAGCGTCTTTTGCTGGAGTGTTGTATTGGAGCTCATGAGAGCTTGTCTCGATAAGGACCGAGTTGTTGAGTTGGGGCTCATGGGAGCTTGTCTCGATATGGACCGAGTTGCCGACTTGGAGCTCATGGGAGCTTGTCTCGATATGGACCGAGTTGCCGACTTGGAGCTCATGGGAGATTGTATCGATATGGACCGAGTGGCCGACTTGGAGCTCATGGGAGCTTGTCTCGATATGTACCGAGTTGCCGACTTGGAGCTCATGGGAGCTTGTCTCGATATGGACAGAGTTGCCGACTTGGAGCTCATGGGAGCTTGTCTCGATATGGACCGAGTTGCCGACTTGGGGCTCATGGGAGCTTGTCTCGATATGGACCGAGTTGCCGACTTGGAGCTCATGGGAGCTTGTCTCGATATGGGCCGAGTTGCCGACTTGGAGCTCATGGGAGCTTGTCTCGATATGGACCGAGTTTTGTTGTATGTTGTTTGGAGCCGTATTGACTTTGTGGGGTGTGGGCACAGTTGACCATTTTCTGATGGGGATGAAGTGCCTTGAGTAGCGGGTGTTGTTGACTTCGTGGTGGTACCTGTTATGTGTGTGCTTGACAGGTATATGTGTTTGTGCAAGAAGATGCATGAAGTGTGATGATTGAGAGAAATTGTGCTCGTGGTGTGATGAGATTTTGGAACACCCTTGCAATGAGAGAGAAGTAAGAATGTAGAGAGTGATTTTGTGTGCGGTGTGATTTTGAGGAAAGCATTGTATGTATTCATACCTTTACTTACCATTGCCGCTTGAGTGGAGATGGATTCCTGATGTCCGCGGAGGATGATTTGATGGAGAATGTCCATTCTTTAGATGTTGATGAGAGAATGCCCTTGATGTTGGGTTGGCAAGATGGTACTCTGGATGATGGGTTGGTCATGCCAAAGGCTGCCTACGTATCCTTTGAAGGGAATCAGACCAGCGTAGTTCAAGGATGATGGAGAATGCTGGAGGAGAAGCTAGGAGCAAAGCACATACTTTTGCACATAGAAGGAGAAAAAGAAAAAAGAAAAATCTTTTTTTTTTTTTTTAAGATTAGAAAGGAAAGAATATGCACACATGTGAGGAAAAGAGATTTTTTTTTTTTTTTTTTTTTTTTTTTTAAGTTCGTGGGTGAACCATTTTAACCATTGTGTGCTTGTGAAGCCAACCCAAGATCAAGTCATGTTCAGTCGAAGTCCGGATTGCCTCGCTTGAATTCTGTTGTCGCTGGTGTGCCCAACGAAGATTGATGTCCGCGGAGGATGATTTGATGGAGAATGTCCATTCTTTAGTTGTTGATGAGAGAATGCCCTTGATGTTGGGTTGGCGAGATGGTACTCTGGATGATGGGTTGGTCGTGCCAAAGGCTGCCTACGTATCCTTTGAAGGGAATCAGACCAGCGTAGTTCAAGGATGATGGAGAATGCTGGAGGAGAAGCTAGGAGCAAAGCAAAGCAAAGCACATACTTTTGCACATAGAAGGAGAAAAAGAAAAAAAGAAAAATCTTTTTTTTTTTTTTTTTTTAAAGATTAGAAAGGAAAGAATATGCACACATGTGAGGAAAAGAGATTTTTTTTTTTTTTGTTTTTTTTTTTTTTTTTTTTTTTAAGTTCGTGGGTGAACCATTTTAACCATTGTGTGCTTGTGAAGCCAACCCAAGATCAAGTCATGTTCAGTCGAAGTCCGGATTGCCTCGCTTGAATTCTGTTGTCGCTGGTGGGCCCAACGAAGATTGATGTCTAGCCCCAAGAGATTTGTCGATTATGGGGCTTCAAAAGGCTTTTGATGCCGAGATGAGGGGTTGCTGATTGTAAAGCCCCTAGAATGCCTTTGATGCCAAATTTGAGGGACTTGCATAGCTCCAAGATAAATCAGCTCTTGGCCCATTCGAGTAAATCGCCCTTTGTTGTTGTAGTGAGCAAGCCCAAGAGGAGATCGTTGATGCCAAGCTTCGAGAGATTGCAAAGCCCCAAGTGTCGTGGGCTTGTAGAAGGTGAGATGTGAAGACCTTTCATTGTAAAGCCCCAAATTACCTCGCGATTGGCTCGGCATTGAGAGCGGGTGTACCGTTTGGTAGAATTCTTGATAGAGATCTCCTTCTTGCTCTTACTGGGGAGATGAATGGCCTCATTGTGGTCGATACCCAAATGGCTGAGGGCTTATGTCAAAGGATGCAGTAATGTCTTGCGGTGCCGTCGAGGTCACAGAGGATAAGGTCTTGGTGTGATAAAGAACCAAATGAGTATGCTTGCTTGACTCTTCTTGAGTTGAACTAATGACGAATCTTTGGATGCAACTAGTGCTGTGGCCCAACTTTATCTGAGCTGCACCTTGTGCTTTTGATCTTGGAGAAGGGGGTGCTGAATTGCAGAAACATTGGGATTGGCCGTGGCATTTCCCGCTATAACCCTGTTTTGATTAGAGTTTAGCATATTGAATCTTTTTCCTTTCTCTAAGACTTCCTTCAAAATCTCGCTGTGAGTTCTAACAAAAATCATCAACTTCATTCATAATATCGGAGTCTTCATTTAAAACCAAAAGGCATTTGACTTGAAGTATTGAGAGACCTTTGAAGCTTGATCTCTTTCATGGAGCCATAAGACTACTCCACATTGCACTTGCTCGAGTATTGTTGCCCAAAAGACTGTCAGTCGCGAAGCCCTAATACTGCCCTTTGATTGAATTACTGTAATGCCGTAACCCAAAAGATTTTAGATTGCGAAGCCCGTTGAGACCTTCGGTGCCGAATTGAGGAAGCTTCCAATGTTGCACATGACTTTGCTGGGGATACCGCTGGGGAGTTAATTGCTCTTTTCCGAGGGAGCCTTTAAGACTTGACCGTAGCCCTTAGAGTGCCATCATTGATTGCGAGAAAGGTCCATCCTTTATTGGGGGAACGAGCATGGGCACACGTGACAAGAGGGCGTTTTTGACATCCCTTTTTGAGAGACTTTGAGGATAGTCTCACACATATTTCTTTTTTTTTTTCGAGCATAGCCTCAAGGGCGTATTGATTGTCAAGTGAAGCAAAAGAAGTCCTTGTTCTTGAGTCACATAGCCCCTAGGGCGTCACCATTTGTTGAGTAAAGCAAGAGTGACTCGTCCTCGTGCGAGGGAACAAGCATGAGAGGACATGGCAAGAGCTACTCCATTTCTCGGGAGCCTTTCGGCGTACTTTAGAAGCAATACTTGAAGAAGCTTTGAAAACTGAGACACATATTGTTGCTATTTGTTACCCAAGCCAATTGACTAACTAGGGATTATTTGTGCAACCTCGTGCCCTTATATGATGGGCTCGTTCTCGGATGGGTCTTGGCTACCACGGGCCTTCTTTTCATGAACCCAAAAATGCACACTGCTGGAGAATGATGTCAATAACCCAAAACAACCTTTGATGGTGCCATATCTTGTCGAGCTTTTTGCAATCCCAAAGTTGACTCGGTGGGGAATTGACTTGCTGAGGAGATTCAATGTAGAACTTGTCTTCTTTAGAGGCCGGGGATCTCCATTTCTCTTTCCCTTCTCTCTCTCACTCTCTCATTTTTTTTATGATGCACCCTGTTTTTTGCCTAGACCGCCCTTTCGGGTTTTCAATCTAGCGGGCATCTCTTTTGCGTCTTCATAATTTTTTTTTTTTTTTTTTTTTGACTCAATTGATGAGGAAGTGTGCATTGACTCTAGCTGAGGAGATAAGACATGTGATTTTGAGGTGGAGACCTTTTGTCACTAATGATGAGTGACATTGACTTGACTAGGGAAGTGTCCCTAGTATTGACATGTATTTTTTATTGAATTGAATGACTCGCGAAGGCAAGTAAGTCATTAAGAGAGAAGAGAAGGAAAGCCCCAATTTGATTGCAAGGAATTGGGAGTATGCAGAAAGAATAGAAGTCCCTAGACTCGACAAGGAACGCGAAATGATTCCATATCTAAGAAAGTTGTTCAATCTTTTTGGTGATTAATTCATTGGCAAATGAATCGTACAAAGATGTCTTGACAAGTTCGAGATAAAGGCCGATCACCATAACACGCTAGGGCTAAACATATCTTCTTTCTTGCATGAGACCGGACCCGCAGGTTGCCTACGTTCCTCCAGTGTAGAGGCTCAGGTCACCATAGTTCTTGTGAATTCTCCATTCTTCGGGATGGAATTGTTGCTTCGTCGTGTAGTTTCGTCCTCGTTTGGTGGATGGAACGATGTTGATCTTGTTGTGAACTTCTTTGATTGAGGGGGATTTTTTTTTTTTTTTTTTTTTTTTTTTTGTGTGTGTGCTCTAACTTTTGCCTAGGTTGATTTGATGGTTTCAACCTAGAGAGCTCTTTTTTTTTTTTTTTTTTTTTTTTTTTTTTAATCCCCCTTTGAAAACTTTGCTTAATGTCTCCATGGTTGTTGCTCCACCTTTCTTTGTCGCTTGATGTCTTGGATTTGATGTTGTCGCCTTCGTCACGATGTTTAGCCCCTAGGCGTTCAAGTGATGGCCATCATTCCAAAACTCGTTTAGACATCTTTTCATCATTTTGCCAAGAATTAATTGAACAACTCGGAAGAGTGTATGAGGACAAGAACGACTTTTTATTTGATGACTCAATGGACTCGAACATAGGACGAGAGAAAACATTAATGCACACATTAGAGGACTTTTGACTCTTTTTTTTATCCTATTTCTAGGTAGAGAAAGAGAAACGGAGATTGTTGTCGTCATCCCCCATGTCGTTGTAGTCTTCATTGTCATTGTAGTCTTTCATGTCACTACATTCTTCCATGTCATTGCTTGGGAACCCTTTGTCGTTGAAGCTTGTGTCATAGGAGGACTCGTCCACTTCTCGGAGCAAATTGTCAATTCTAACCCCCGCATCATACATGCTTGAAAAATCGGAGTGAAAAGCCCCACTAAGATGAGTGCGGTAGTCCATTTTCAAACACTTCAAGAAGATGTCCATTTGTTCCTTCTTGGAAGGCCTATCAACCATCTCGGCTAGCTTTTCATTCCAACGGAGATAGAAGTCCCCAAATGATTCATCACCCATTTGCACGGTGCTCTCCAATTCCTTCTTGGTGGGGCGGAATATGGAGTTGCCTTGATATTGTGACTTGAAGGCAAGCATAGCGGCATCCCAATTGAGGCGGGTGGAAACTAGAAGACCCATATACCAATCTTTTGCGACCCCCTCGAGAGTAAGCGGGAAGCATTGTGCCATTATTTGAGGAGACACTTTCTTTGGTAGCATGGCCCAAATGTAGGAGTCGACATGAGCTTTGGGGCAAGAGTTTCCGTTGAACTTGCCAATATCGGGCATCTTGAACTTTTCGAGAAGAGCCTCCATTGTGTTCATGAGGAGAGAAGCTCGATGAAGATCGGTGCATGGGCCCTTGTGCAAATTTAGCCCACTAAGCCTTTGGTCAATGTAGGACATGAGAGTGTTGACCAAACCGGTATCAATGCTTTGGACCTTTCCTTCATTCGTGAGCCCCTTTAATCGGTTCTTGAGTTAAGCAACTTCTTTCTCGTGGACCGTATTCACATGCTTGTAACGAGCTCGCCATAGATCATCCTTGCGGCGGACATTCTCGGCTAGTGTATCAACTTGCTCTTTCAATGCTTCCACCATGCGGAATAACCCTTCGTTGGACACGGGAATGCCGTTGTCGTTGCCATTTGAAGCCATTGGACCTATGGAGAGAACACGGTTGATCTTAGGATGGCCCCACAAACACCTTTTGAGTAAAGTAACTTCACCCACAACAAAGGAAAAAGACTCAACCACATAAAGAAAAAAAAAAAAAAAAAAACTTTTTTTTTTTTATTTTATTTACAAAGTCGGAAGGACGGAGTCCTTTTTGGGGTTTCTAGAAAAATAGTGGAATCGTCACACTAGTATATAGACCTTCTCGCGGTCCCATATACTCATCGGATTCCACCACGCTTGTGAATCCTACATGTGTCGGGATTAAACTAAATTAATGTAGTAAATCATACATGCGGGGACGGATTTTTATTTTCGTCCAAAATAACCACTTTTGGGGACTGAGTTTTATTTCGTCCATTGCAACAAGTTGGCATGTATGATTTGAAGACATTAGTTTAGGGAAATCTCGATACATGAAAAACCGACTTGAGTCACGGAGTGTTAGACCCTAGACTAGAATTGTGTGGCTTGTGCTCGGCTTGAATATGAGGCTCAAAGGTCACCCCCGGCATGTAGTCATGAACTACGCCACGGGCTGAGGTTTACCGCTTCGAAAGAGCCAAGGTCGAGTGGAGCTTGAAACTTTCTTGGACGGGCCTCGACGGGTTAGGGGTTGGACTTGTGCGACTCGATAGTGAGCAGTTGATAAGAATATGTGCATGTAGTGTGAGGTCTAACATGTAAGGGTCAAGGGATTGCCTTGACCCTTAATTAAGAAAACTTTCCCCCGCAGAAATTGTTAGCACAGAAACATAGAATTGAAGGACAAGATGGAAGGTGGGCGATTCTGGTAATAAGGGTCGGACGCGCGCGCTTTAGGCCAAGAAGGCCGGAGGCGCGCGCTTCCTACCCTTTTTACCAGAATGCCCAGAAAATAAAATAAAAGAACACCAAAAATGAAAAACGCAAGTTTAACCCTCTAAATCTTCCCAGCGGAGTCGCCACTGTAGATACCCCGGGGAACCACGGCTTGGCTAGAGCGGTGAATTATCCTAGGATGTCTAACTTGTTTTAGATTGTTTAGAGTCGCCACCTATGTTTTTAAAGGAACATAAGAAAAACCTAGAAATAGCCTAATTTATGTACAAAACCAGAGATTCGGGAGAGAAGGGTTCGGGGGTTAGGTGACGGAGTGGGAAGTACTTAAACACCCAATCCGCCCCGCTTACGCGGGTCTTGCTACTATTGGTGTTCTAATATTTACATGTCCTTCAATTAATTAAATATAAATGTGCTAACAATTGTGATGAGAAGAAAAGGGGAAATAAAATAGAATTGTTTTATTTATTTAATGATAAAAATTACATGTAACAAGTAATGTTAAGGAATTACATTAAGAGATGAAGAGAAATTAACATGGTGAATTAAAGTTAAGATTAAAATGTAGGGAGATAACCTTAACTAACTTCAATATGTGAAGTAGTCATGTTGGTCATGTCCCATTAATGGGGATTGCATACATCAAGAAGAAGAAAACAAAGGAAGAAAATGGAGTTGTACTTTGAGAAAGAGGACTTGGAACCTTGACTTGAAAGTGTTGTTGCTGTGATGAAATTGTTGTAGAACAATTTGTGTAGAGTCTTGTTACTAAGAACTCTTGTTGGGAGAATTCGTGTATAATGTAGTTGGTGAATCAAGGTTGGAGTCCAAAAAGAAGTCCTTTTTCAAGGTAGAAGATGATGGTTTTTATAGGTAAAAAAGAGAGGGAAATGATGGAGGGAAATTGGTCATCCATGTGACATGGAATGAGCCAATCACAAATAAGATAAATGAATAAAAGAAAAATAAAAGAAATAAAAGAAATCAAATAATAAATGAAAGAAATATTAGTTTTTGGGAAAAGGCTTAGAATTTGGGATTGGGAGTTAATGAGAAAAGGGGGGATGAATGTGGATGTAAAAAGATGGTTTTTTGTGATCAAGAAAAGATGTTTGTAAATAAGAAAAGGGAGGGAAATAAGGTGCAATCCGTTACTGCCAAAGTGGGAAGCGCGTGGGTCCGGCTTTTGGGGCGGGATGCGCGCGCGGCTCACTGGCAGTGCCGGAAGCGCCCGCGGGTGAAAAATGACAGAATGACCCTAAAAGTTAACTCTGTTATGCAGTTTAGTCCAAAACTAACGGAATCAGTTAGGAACTTAACCGAAGTAACAGAAATTAATGAAAATAAGTTAAATAAAAATACTTTGTATGCAATCGGGGTGAGAGGTCCAAGGCGGGGTGTCTACACCACCTCATTACTATCCGTTACGAAAAAACCATATCTCTCGGGCTCGGATCGTAACCTACCAGATCTGCGATTTACTTGTGTATTCTGAACAGGTTTCAAAATTTCATGTGGTACTTGTTCTTGTTCCACTATCGGTTCAATGTCATTTTCTGGGTCTCGAACCTCTTCGAGATTTATTTTACTCCCACTGATTTCTTTGGAGAGAAACTCTTTCTCTAGAAAGATACTATTTCGGGCAACAAAGACTTTGTTGTCCGTTCGGTTGTAAAAGTAATATCCTTTAGTTTCCTTAGGATATCCCACGAAAATACATTTATCAGATTTGTGTGCAAGTTTGTCTGAGACAAGTCTTTTGACAAAAGCTTCACAGCCCCAAATCTTCATGAAGGACAAACAAGGTTTCTTTCCGCTCCACATCTCATATGGAGTCTTTTGAACCGATTTAGTTGGAACACGATTTAGTGTGAAAGCAGCGCTTTCTAGAGCATAACCCCAAAAGGATAAAAGAAGATCAACTTGACTCATCATTGATCGAACTATGTCCAACAAAGTCTGATTCCTCCTCTCGGACACACCATTCCATTGTGGTGTTCCGGGTGGAGTCAATTGTGAAATTATTCCACAATTCTTTAGATGATCATCAAATTCATGGCTTAAGTATTCTCCACCTCGATCCGATCGAAGTGCGTTAATACTTTTTCCAAGTTGTTTTTCTACTTCATTTGAAATATTCTAAATATTTTAAATGCTTCACTTTTATGTTTCATTAGGTAAACACACCCAAATCTACTATAATCATCAGTGAAGGTTATGAAGTATTGAAACGCTCCCCTAGCATTGCTACTTAATGGTCCGCATACATCGGAATGTATTAACCCCAATATGTCACTCACCCTTTCACCTAGCTTGGTAAAAGGTGTCTTAGTCATTTTTCCAAGAAGACACGACTCGCAAGTATCATATGACTCAAGATCACATGAACCCAAAAGACCGTCCCTATGGAGTTTTGAGATACGCTTCTCATTGATATGACCAAGACGGCAATGCCAAAAGTAAGTATGATTTACATCATTAGGTTTAGATTTTATTTATATGATAGACATTTTCATTATTTTCATTCTTGACATCCAAGACATAAAGGCCATTAAATGAATTTGTAATGCCAAAAAGCACATCATTTAAATAAATAGAAAATCTCTTATTTTCAATAAGAAACTTAAAACCTTCATTATCCAAACAAGAAATTGAAATAATATTTCTACTTAAATCAGGTACATAATAGCAATTGTTCAAAACAAGTATTAAACCGGAAGGTAAAGTGACTTCATAAGTCCATACGGCTAATGCAGCAACTCTTGCTCCATTCCCCACTCGTAGGTCCACTTCACCCTCTTTAAGCAGTCTCCTATTCTTTAGTCCTTGCACATTTAAACAAATGTGAGAACCACATCCGGTATCCAATACCCAAGAATCAGTGGTAGAAAGGAGAATATTTATCATATAGATACCTGAA
Source organism: Campanula takesimana (assembly GCA_026119855.1). Taxonomy (NCBI): domain Eukaryota; kingdom Viridiplantae; phylum Streptophyta; class Magnoliopsida; order Asterales; family Campanulaceae; genus Campanula; species Campanula takesimana. The sequence goes on along the minus strand of JAOWBW010000080.1, from coordinate 903,871 downwards.
GTCAACGCAGTCCCACTGCTCTTCTTCTTCTTCTTCTTCTTTTGCTCTTCCTTAAAAGCCTTGCAATTACGTTTCCTGTTGGTCCCAGAGGGCAACAAGGGTATAGAACCGCTACAGGGGGGTGAATAGCGGTCCAAAACTTTTTGAAAATACCCTTAAAATCAACCGAGTACTTATCAGTTTGGCCAACTGCGGTTCAAAGCACAAGAACCGAACTGATGAAATGCACAGCGGAGTTTGCGGTTTGGCCAAATAGGTTAGTTAAAGAGTTGGGAGGTTTGACTCAGGTTGAGAAAACACTATGATGCAACTGAATAGTTAAACTTAAAGTTCAAAGGAAAACACAATTCATCTTTCAAGTCATTTCGTATATGGAGAAAAGTTAAAGACCACAAACAAGAAAGATAAATATCAAGACAGAAAATAAAGATCAAACACACAAATTGAAGAGGTTCGTTCTTAAATGAACTACGTCCTCTACCTAGATGGTTAGTCTAGGATTTTCTAATAGCTACTAGACTTGTATTAATTTAGAGGAGGTTTTACAAGATGAATCTAAACTCTAAACAATAAGTCTAACCTAAGCTACAATAACAACCGGTGTTTTCGAAGTATATAATCTATGTGATCATATAAATCGGGTGTGTGTGTGAAAAGAAATAAAATGCTCTAAGTATCTAAGTGATGGTTGAGCAAATGAAAGTCTTTTGGTGTAAAGGCTGAATATGAAAGGTTGTTAGGCTAGAAGCTTTGATGAAGAAAACTGGGTTTGCTATGGAGATGGTTTGAAGATATGAATATCTGGGTTTGAATCTTCAAAGCAAACTTGAACACTTGGGAATGAATCTCTTGAAGCTCAGCAACCTTCATTGTTGAATAATGGAGGCTATTTATAGGCAGAGCACCCTTGTGACCGTTGGGTAAAGATTTGAATCAAATCTGAAGGGTACAGTGCTGTCGAAATCCCATTGGTTGAGCTGTCATTTTCGTCCTTGGTTTTGTCTTGTAGTCCTAGGAAGTTGTTGCACCACTACCTGACATTTGTCCTTTGTTGTAGAAAGGACTAACGGTAAACAATTCAAACTGATAGACAAACCGACATTCCTTGCAGAAACTCCAAGTTAACTTAGAGTTATTTTGACATGACATAACAACATCCTTTTACGGTTAAAAAGGGAATGTTTGTCTAAGGAATAAATGACATATTTTTAATTCTTCAATAACTGCTTTGCGGTTTCACCAAGCATAGGGGCGGTTTGAAGAATGATCTTGATGGGCGGTTTCATCAAACATGTAAACTGCAGTTTGATGAAAGCTGAAGGGCTCCATGCTGGCGGTCTCAAGATGACGGCTTGAAGCACTAAACCGCTAATGATACAACCGAACTATACTCAGCCTAGACAATCAAAAATCTAGAAATGGACTTATCTAAAAAAAATGAAGTAGAACTTCATTACATGCAGTCCTAAAGTCCATAAAAAGACACGTGGCATGGATCAATCAAATTAAGGTGGGTGTACTAACAATGAATCCTAACAATCTCCCCCTATTTTATTGATGCCATTACCACACTATAATAATAGCAAAACATTGTACTTGGTAAGAACATGTCCGAAATAAATTTCATGAAATTGCATGTCCCAAGTCAATGCACAGATTATGCTAGATCATAGATTTCTAATCTATCAAAAACATAAGGAAATGAAGAGAAGATAGAAAAGAAATACATTCAGATGCATATAGAATGATATGATTTTGAGAATCAGAAATGCATGTTTAAACTGAATGTTTAAAACACAATGCACTTAAAAGTATTTTCATGATGAATGTAGTGCATGAGGTTTTAAGAAATGCAAGCATTGTTTCACAAACAAGCAGTTTGAATAAACAATGTTTTGGAAACAGAATGCTATGCAGTCATTCTCATTATAATTCAATCATAAAGGATAGTAACTTACAATGTATGAATTACAAGAGACATCAAAAAGAAAGACTAAGAAATGAAATCTAGTCTACTTCATCTGCAACAGAACCCCTTGCAGCATCAACATCATCTGTGGTTTGGTTCTGATCGGTTTGAGCGTCTGGAGTAGCTTGTTCTTCTGCGGCTTGAGCATTAACAGCAGGGGCGGTTTGATCATCATTCCTAGAACTGGAGCCACGGGCGACTTCAAAGACAAAGTCAGCTGCACGAAGCCGAACTTCAGTCGGTTCATCAATCTTTAATTCAATTGCAGTGGCTTGCTTGACAAGTTTCCCGGTTCTATGTAGGATAAGCTCAGAAGAATTAAACGCATGCTGGGCCAGAATGTCAAGTTTCTCAACAACAGATTGAAGTGTTGCATCAACTGCTTGAAACTTTAAGTTGCAAAGATCATTGTAGGTTCTGACAAGATCTTGAAGAGCCCAGTTGATTTTCCAAAATGAATTTCAATCTCTCATCTAATTGTTGTTGTCTTGATCTATCATCAAATCTCTCATTCACTCTCTCCCCCTTAATGGCATCAAGATTAGTTTGTATAGTGAGGAGATGAGTGTCAAACTGAGAGGAAGCGGTTTGCTGATGAACTTGAATATTCCTAACCGCATCTATCAAATCGGCGGTCGAGGTACGAAGTTGTAGAACCGGATAGGAAGAAAATGAAGGAGGAGGTTCATCAGAAGGAGTGTAGTCTGGCACAGACTCATCATCGGAAGAAAGAGAGATGGTATCATCGGTTTGATGGGAAGGAGAAGAATGCAATTTAGATTTGCCTTTCAGGAGAGTATGTGCATCTTCTAACGTTTCACCCATAGACACCCTAATGGCGGTTTCAAATTCTATGGGGTCAAAAGGAAGGGAAAAATAGTAAGGAATAACTTTGGTTTGAGGAGGGGGGGGGGAACATCATATCTCATATAGTCATCATAGATAAAGATGGAAGGAGAAGGCACAATGAATAATCTATAGAGATTGGGAATGCAAAGACAATTAAAGAACATAAAGAATTGGGAGGCAAGAGTGGGATCATTCATAACCTGATAGGCTATTTCAGCCAAGAGCTGTTCTGCAGCGGCTAGAAAGATTTGGTCCACAACAGCTTCCATATCATCTTTGGGAAAAATTGCATAAGGGTTGGGGCGGCCTGACTTGAGAAACCTTTCTTCGGCTTTAGCAGGGGCACGAGCACGAGCCCCAGCCCTTCTATCCCTTGAAGTCTCTGATTTGAACCGCTTTAAGTAGGAAGCCAGTTCAGCAGAACTCTTCCTTTTCCTAGTCTTCGGTTTAATGATTGAAACCGATGGCGGAGCAGATGGTGAAACTGAAGACAGAGCCATCGGTTGGACCGACGTAGATGGTTTAACTGGAGATGGCAAAACCGTCGTTGAAGCATAAGGAAGATCTGGAGATGAATGACTGGATCATGGTTGAATTTGAGATGACTGAACTGGAGATGGAGTGTGCTGTGGTGAGTCAAACTCCAATTTTCTCTTAAGAGCTGGAGGTGAGTCCTCAATCATCATAGGATCGATGCCTGCCTTCCTCATTTCAGCCCTTTTCCTTAGCTCCTTAGCAAATGAACCTTCATGAGGTGAATGATCTCTTTTGTAGTCAGCCTCACTGAAGTCTACTGCTCCTGGTGGCCTTGACTGCCAATGTTCCACAAAATCACTTTTCTTCACCAACTTTCTTTTCTTCTTTGGCGGTTGAACCTTAAGAATTGCAACATCTTGATCAGGTTCAAGTAGTGCCTCAGACACATCAGTCTGTTCAGGCAAAATTTCAGTCTCAAACACCTCGGTTTGATCAATCTGAACTGCAGCCTCAGACACTTCAGTCTGCTCAGGCTCGGTTTGAGTAGAAGGTTTAAGGTTTGGAAGGGCATTATAAATGGCAGCCAACTGTTCATCAGTGAACTGAACAGAGGGCGGTTTAGAGGTTGGAGGTTTAGGAAGAGAGGAGATAGGAATAAAAAGATGAGGTGAAGGAATGAGTTCTGGAATTGATTTGGCTTTGGCAGCTTTGAGAGAGGAGGCATCCATAGCAAAGTTAAGGGATTTCTCCACATTCTGATGTAATGGGGAGAGAGGTTTAATTTGAGGTTTTGGGATGGAGGGTTTAGAAGTGATAGGTTTAGAGAGAGTAGGTGATAGTCTGATAGGGGGAAAAGAGGTTGAAGAAGATGATGGTTTTGATGACGGTTTGGATGAGGGTTTAGGGGGCGGTTTGGATAAGTCTGCTTTTGTAATAATTGAAGGGATTTAAGCGGTTCCCTTTCTCTTCCTTGGAGCAGCGGTTTCCTTAGGACGAGCCACAGGTTTAGACCGAACTGCAGGCTCCCCCTCAACCGCAGACTCCCCCTCAGCCTGTACCGCGGTCTGGGCAAGATGGCTTAAACCTAATCTGTTCAAAGTAGCCGTCTGACCTTCATTTATTAACATCGTAGCATGGGCCTGATCAGCAATGGCACCAGCATACGGTTTCCCAGACTTGTTGAGCCGAGCCTCAGGAAATGGTCCACGTTCGGCTTCAGGAAGAGGGTCCTCATTCCAAACTGCCTGTGCATACCGCCATCCAAATGCGGTTCTGAAGGCATCAAGCTTTGATAATCCAAAAATAGATTTCTCAATTGGATCCAACCAATAGTCTTTGTTATCTGAACTGAATTTGAAGATATCCACATCTTGATGCAAGAACCTTGTCAGAAGCCTGCAGTGGGTCCTGATCTTAGACTTCCCAGCGGCTTTAGCGGCATGGAGGCAGTTTAGGGCATTGATGATCTCCTTCATCACAACTTTGGGCCAGTGCAGTTTCTTCCCTTTAAGAATTGCCACGCAGTAAGCATACTGTTCACTTGTAAAGTTATTGTGGTTCCCATTTTTGCACATGACTCCAGAATCAACTAATTCACATAGATGAGCCATTACTTCTCCAAAGTCCTTTTTGGAGGAATTCTTGGTGGAGAAAGAATTAACTCCAATTAACTCCATAGTTGTATTGCTCAGAACCTCCGGTTTAATTCCCAAAACACCAGAATTCTCAAGTCCTGCTAGGACTGCAATTTTGGAAGCGGTTAAGATCACTTCTTTGCCACAGACGGTGGACTTGATAGCATCCTCATACTTCACCTGACCTGTTTCTAGGTCTCTGATTTTTTCTCCCCTTACATCTAACAAAGCTGCATTACTAGCAATCCCATTTTCAAAGAATTCAGCGCAGATGATTGTAACAAACTGCGGTTCATCCATAAGGAACAGAGGGAGCAGCTTCGCATCACTCAGCAGTTTGAGGAGCTTCCTTCCAACTGCATCTTGTTTAACTTCCTCTTCTAGTATCCTAGAGCCGGGTACAAAGTTTGAAGGATCCTGAAAAAAATATTCTAAGTCAGAAATAGCTTAAAGAATGATAGTTTGAATCTTTAAGCAAACCGCGGTTTGATTAAGTCTTACAAACTATAACAAGGAATCCTAACAATGAAAACATGTGGTTCAAGGAGAGTAAGGGTAAAAATGTAAAAACAAAAAATGAAAGAACAGTAAAGATAAAACGGATCAAAGAGGGAAAATTTTGAAAAAGAGTTTGAATGCACGAAGAACACGAAGAACAGAGTACGAATATGCAAAACAAAATCTTAACCAAAATGTGAAAGAATTATACCAAAACGATCACAAAGGGCAGATTCTAACAAAGTGCTAAATAAGCTAAGGCAAATAACAACACTAGAACCCAGAATCTGTAAATATGCGCAAGAACACCAAATAACCCAAAAATCGATTTTGCCCAAGAATTGAGCACAAATCACAACATAAAGTAATCAAACAGTATATATATGACAATGCGATTTCAGGCCAACCAAAAATTCGAAGAAAAAGCATAAAATGATCAAAGGAAGATGAACAAGCTTTTAAGCTTCAATAATGGCGAACAAAAGAAATAAACTGAGTTAGGGTTCAGAAATTCATACCATATCAGGCTTCGAAGGTTTGGAAGATGTAGAAGTATAAGCAAGATCGATTGATTTCTTTGGTGCCATTAAAAAAAATTGTTTAAGTAAAAAAATTTTGAGTGAGAACAGAGAGTGGAGAGTGCATGCAGAGGAGAGAGAAAGGGTTTTTGCTAAAAAGAGTAAGAAGGTAAAAAGTTAAATTAAAAATTAGTTTGTCTTTTATACTTAATTCACCACCTCGGGTAGTGGAGCGGGCATGACGGCTGAAGGAAACTCAACCGTCAGTGTACCTGTCAATTTGCATTTAATGCGGCAGAAATAATTGCATAAAGATCCTTAAAGAATGAAGTGACATAAAGTAGGGACTAAAATGCAATATCATACCTGAGCGGTTTGAGTAAACCGACTTACCTTTTCCTCATTCTCGGTTTTGATGAAACCGATATCTCTCAGATCTGTCTTCGGTTTTAGTAGAGAAAACCGAATCCTTGCTTTGACAATTTGGTTTGGATCAAACTGAAGTTGTTCTTCTTGACTCTTCGATTTGAGTGGAATCTTTAGCCGAACCATTATTGTTGCGGTTTCATCGATTGAACCGCAAGCTATTTGCATTTTCTTAATAGAGCCAAAATACTTAACAAAAATCATTAGAACAAAAAATAAATAGGCATGAATTATATTAAGTAAGTTCCAGCATACCCATTTCTCCTCGTAAATGAAAGAACCTAGAATTTTCAAGCGGTTTGGTGAGATCCAATCATACCTCAGTAGAATGTCTGATTCACTTTCTTACCTTGTTCATCTCGATCCAAACTGCAGGTCTATTGCATTGGGGTATCAACTGGCTTTGCGGTTTCAAGCCCAAATTTCTTGATCAAGTCTTTGGTATATTTGGCTTGGTTGATAAAGATTCCATCATGACATTTCTTGATTTGGAGTCCAAGAAAGAATGTCAACTCTCCCATCATACTCATCTCAAATTTACCTTTCATGAGCTTCTCAAACTTAACACACATAGTTTCATTAGTAGAACCGAAAATAATATCATCAACATATATTTGAACTAATAATGAATGACCTTTGTGTTTAGCAATAAATAAGGTTGTATCAATTTTACCTCTAGAGAAGCCTTGTTCAATAAGAAATTTAGATAGAGTGTCATACCATGCTCTTGGAGCTTGTTTGAGTCCATACAATGCTTTCTTGAGCTTGAAGACATGATTTGGAAATTTGTTATCTTCAAATCCTGGCGGTTGGGCTACATAAACTTCTTCTTGTAGTTCACCATTCAGAAATGCACTCTTTACATCCATTTGATATAACTTGAATTTCTTGAAGGAGGCATAGGCCAGGAACAATCTTATGGCTTCGAGTCTGGCTACAGGGGCAAAGGTTTCATCATAATCAATCCCTTCTTTTTGCCTATAACCTTGAGCAACCAACCTTGCTTTGTTTCTTGTTATAGTACCATTTTCATCCATCTTATTTCTGTATACCCATTTTGTTCCAATTACAGTGTGATCTCTGGGCCTTGGAACTAGAGTCCAAACTCTGCATCTTTCAAACTGATTGAGATCTTCTTGCATTGCAGCTACCCAACTTGGATCACTTAGAGCTTCATCTACCTTCTTGGGTTCCATCTGAGATAACAATGCGGTTGAGAACAAACTATGGTTATCTCTATGAGTTAAGCTTCCTCTTGTTTGAACACCAGAACTGATAGGACCTATAACATTGGTTGTTGGATGGTCTCTATGCTCATTAATTTCTGGAGGGAGGTCTTCATGAACCACTATTTCTTGAAGATTTTCTAGAGGAGGCTCTTCTTGATAATCATTGAAATCTTCATTGAAGGTGATGTTTGGAACTGGATCAACGGTTTAAATGGGATCAGAAGAGTGAGGTTCTACAGCAACACCTTCGGTTTGATTTGGAGCGGCTAGAGAACCTGATGGAGCAGTTTGAGTAGGTTGGTCATTTGCGGTTGCATGATTAGGGTAAGATGTACCTGTCTCAAAACCACTAAAATCATCAGCAACATTTGGAGCCATATGTGGCTCAAGAAAATCATGTTCATCAAATGTAACATGGACTGACTCTACAATTTTTAATGAAGTTTTATTAAAACAACGAAAATCTTTAGAGTGTTTTGAATAACCAACAAAAATACCTTCATCGGCTTTAGCGTCAAATTTACCTCGATGCTCTCTGCCATTGTATAAGATGTAGCATTTGCATCCAAATATTTTAAAGAAGGCAATGTTGGGTGATCTGCCTCTCCACAATTCATAAGGAGTTTTGTTGTGAACTTTGATGATTAGGGAGTGGTTCTAGGTGAAACATGCGGTATTAACAGCTTCGGCCAAGATGTATTTGGGAAGCTTTGCTTCTGCAATCATGGTCTTCCCGGCTTCAATCAAAGTCCTGTTATTTCTTTCTACAACTCCATTCTGTTGTGGAACCCCAGTGGCAGAGAAGTTATGATCAATTCCATGATCATCACAATATTGGGCAACACCATTGTTTGTAAATTCGGTTCCATTATCTGAACGCACGGCAACAATGTCATCCAATTTCTGAGTTTGGGCTGTCTAAATAGAGCGGTTACGATGCCATAAGTATCATCTTTTGAGGCCATCATTTCCACCCATGTATATCTTGAAAAGTCATCAACAACCACCAAGGTATAGCGGTTTCCTCCTATACTGGCGGTTGGAACAGGTCCAAATAAATCCATGTGCAGCAGTTGCAAACAACGGTTCGTTGAAGGTGCGGTTTTACAAGGAAATGACTGTTTGGGCTGCTTTCCAAGCTGGCATGCTTTACACTTTTCATTATGATGGTCAGCCACTTTGGGTAGTCCTTTTACTAGACCATCCCTGTGTAGTTTTGCTAGATACTTGAAGTTCAAGTGGCTGAGCCGCTTATGCCATAACCAGCTGCTTTCACTTATATTTTTGGCTACAAAACAGAGGTCAGCAATAGAAACAATATTACTTAAATCTATCATATAAACATCACCTGTTCTGTTGCCAGTCAGTAGAGTGACTCCAGAGGAAGCATCTTTGATATAACAACTAGTTGAGGAGAAGATGCAGTTCATTCCTTTGTCACAAAACTGAGATATGGAGAGAAGGTTGTGCTTGAGTCCTTCTACTAGTGACACATTTTCAAAAGTCATCTTTCTTCGTTTGATTGCTCCATATCCTATTGTTTCTCCTTTCTTGTTATTTCCAAACACTACTGGGGGGCCTCTCATACTGATGAAATCACAAAGAAGTTCATTATCTCCGGTCATGTGTCGTGAGCAACCACTATCCAAGTACCAAAGATCCTTATTCTTCTTTGCGGTTCCAGCCATAAAGCATAAGATCTGAAAAATAAACATTAAAGATTTTGGTCCCCCTTATTCTTTTGGGTCCTAGGGTTAGCAGCTTTTTGGGACCCACACCTGTTTGACCTTAAGATTTTTACGTCCCTTGGCATTGGGTGTGACCTTAAAAGACAATGACCAGCACCATGACCATAATCAGCACAAATAGCACAATGAATAAATCCAGGTTTTAGTTGCGGTTTTACAAACCCTTTACTGACCTTCGGTTTCTCATGTTTTACTGGGTCAGTGGTTTTGGCTTTAACAAAGATTACCTTCTTGAGCTCAACCTTCCTCTTAGGCACGGCTTTAGGGAAAATGATAGGAATTTCCCTAAACCGACTAGGAGCGGTTTCATTACTCAATACTTCCTTGGTTGCCTCAGTCGCTATGGATTTCTCTTTCCACTTTGAATCTCTCCCAGTCTGGTTTTTAGGGTACTCAAAGAAATAATTTTGCCTTTTAATTTCTTGTTTTGAGCCCTTTTTACCAGCATGATTAACCATAGGAATTTCTTTGGTTTGTTCAGTAGGTTTCACACCACCTTCGGCACAGAGACAAGGACACTTACACCCATCATCGGTTTTAAACCCCAATCCACTTTTATCAGAAGTAGGAATTTGTGAATTTAGGATTTGTTCCACGGTGACACCAGACTTAGCCCATACATCGGTCACTTTTTGAAGGTCATCCCTTTGTACGGTAAGCTCATAGATTTGGGTGAGAAGTACCTCGGTTCTGTCCTTCAGATAGCGGTTTTCATCCACAATAGTAGATATCCCAGCAATTTGGAGCTTGAGGTTTTCAATTTCCTCCTTGTGGGATTTACATACACGTTGGGATTCTTCAAGTTCCGCAGCCATTAGTTTATATGCCTTTTTAAGCACAGTGTGTTGTTGACATATAATATTAGCACGTTCCAGTACCTGGTCATCATGACTTTGGTCTGCTTGAACCTCAGGAGTGTAGTTTGGTGTTGTGGGAGCTTTGCTTAATCTAGCCTCAGGGGTCTTAGGTGAAACTGACTTCATTTGTTGATTTGGCAATGGAAGGCTTTCGTCAATTTCAATTCTTTCTTCAAATCCCATGAGACAGAGATTAGCGGTTTCTTCATCATCACTTTCATCTGAGTCTGAACCCATCCATGTCAGCAGTTGATCTCCTTGGTCAGCTACCATTCCTCTTCTTTTCACGAACTTCTTGTTGAATGGTTTCTTTGCTGGCGCGGCTTCATAACGTGGTTTGGGACAACTTGAAGCAAAATGACCTGACTGTCTGCAGTTATAACAGACCAAGTCATCCCTTGTCTTGGGATCTGCAGTTTTGTTGAATCTGGTTAGAGGGACAAACTTTGCTGGGCCTTTGGATGGAAATTGAGATCTATTGTTTTTCCTGAACTTGGTGTATTTCTTCACATACAAAGCAAATTCTTCATCATCCATTTCATCAAAATCAACTTGAGTAGAACTTGAGGATTGTGATCCTACACTCTGAGCATAATAACTTTGAGGAGGAGTGTAGGGTTGATGAGACTGCTGATAAGATTGATAAGATTGAGGATATGGTTGATGTGATTAAGGATAGGATTGGTGAGACTGTTGGTAATACTCAGAAGGTGCGGTTTGAGAATTGTATCTAGGAACATTTTGGTCAGGAGGAGCGGTTTGCAAGTGGAGGTGAGGAGCGGTTTGATGATGGTCTGGATTGTAGACAGGAGATGAGGTATTGTTGAATGCAGCTAGAGAGAGTGTCTTAAATCTGCTTTCTGTTTCATGGACCTCTTCAAGCTTGAATTCAAAAACCTTCAGCATGGCATACAAGTGTCGAAGATCAAGAGCTTCCAAGTCCTTGTTGTCTTCAATGTTAGTAGTTTTGATAAGCCATTTGCTACCAAGTGCTTGCATGAATCTCATGTTCAAATCTGTATTAGAATAGACATGTCCAAGAGAAAAACACACATTAAAAATATCAATAAACCTCTCATAGCATTGTCTAAGAGATTCCTTAGGATCTTTAACAAAATAGTCAAAGAGTCTTCTCTGTTGATAGAGGCGGTTCTTCTTGGTATCTGAATCTCCTTCCAGAAAGTCAACTATAGCATCCTAGGTAGCCTTTGCCGTTTTGCAGTGAAGCACCTTAGAATGAGTCCTCAAGTAAATAGCTGACACTAGCATGGACATAGCTCTTCCACCAAAATCCACATTGATGCGGTCTGCATCAGTCCATTCACTTTCTAACTTCTTAACTTCATCTTCTTCTCCTGCGGTTCCTGCACGTGGATTAGCTTTCATAGGAACATATGGTCCATCAGTAACCGCGGTCCACAGTCTACGATCACATGAAATCATGTGTTTCATCATCCTATCTTTCCAAAAGATAAAACTATCTTCATCCAGAATCGGTAAGTGATTCGAATTGGATGTTTGCATCATATGGGTGTTTGTGTTTGCCATTGGATCAGCACCCAAGCGGTTAAGTTTGTAAAAACAAGTTTGGTTGATATGCTCTGATACCACTTGTTGGTCCCAGAGGGAAACAAGGGTATAGAACCGCTAGAGGGGGGGGTGAATAGCGGTCCAAAACTTTTTGAAAATACCCTTAAAATCAACCGAGTACTTAACAGTTTGGCCAACTGCGGTTCAAAGCACAAGAACCGAACTGATAAAATGCACAGCGGAGTTTGCGGTTTGGCCAAATAGGTTAGTTAAAGAGTTGGGAGGTTTGACTCAGGTTGAGAAAACACTATGATGCAACTGAATAGTTAAACTTAAAGTTCAAAGGAAAACACAATTCATCTTTCAAGTCATTTCTTATATGGAGACAAGTTAAAGACCACAAACAAGAAAGATAAATATCAAGACAAAAAATAAAGATCAAACACACAAATTGAAGAGGTTCGTTCTTAAATGAACTACGTCCTCTACCTAGATGGTTAGTCTAGGATTTTCTAATAGCTACTAGACTTGTATTAATTTAGAGGAGGTTTTACAAGATGAATCTAAACTCTAAACAATAAGTCTAACCTAAGCTATAATAACAACCGGTGTTTTCGAAGTATATAATCTATGTGATCATATAAATCGGGTGTGTGTGTGAAAAGAAATCACATGCTCTAAGTATCTAAGTGATGGTTGAGCAAATGAAAGTCTTTTGGTGTAAAGGCTGAATATGAAAGGTTGTTAGGCTAGAAGCTTTGATGAAGAAAACTGGGTTTGCTATGGAGATGGTTTGAAGATATGAATATCTGGGTTTGAATCTTCAAAGCAAACTTGAACACTTGGGAATGAATCTCTTGAAGCTCAGCAACCTTCATTGTTGAATAATGGAGGCTATTTATAGGCAGAGCACCCTTGTGACCGTTGGGTAAAGATTTGAATCAAATCTGAAGGGTACAGTGCTGTCGAAATCCCATTGGTTGAGCTGTCATTTTCGTCCTTGGTTTTGTCTTGTAGTCCTAGGAAGTTGTTGCACCACTACCTGACATTTGTCCTTTGTTGTAGAAAGGACTAACGGTAAACAATTCAAACTGATAGACAAACCGACATTCCTTGCAGAAACTCCAAGTTAACTTAGAGTTATTTTGACATGACATAACAACATCCTTTTACGGTTAAAAAGGGAATGTTTGTCTAAGGAATAAATGACATATTTTTAATTCTTCAATAACTGCTTTGCGGTTTCACCAAGCATAGGGGCGGTTTGAAGAATGATCTTGATGGGCGGTTTCATCAAACATGCAAACTGCAGTTTGATGAAAGCTGAAGGGCTCCATGCTGGCGGTCTCAAGATGACGGCTTGAAGCACTAAACCGCTAATGATACAACCGAACTATACTCAGCCTAGACAATCAAAAATCTAGAAATGGACTTATCTAAAAAAAATGAAGTAGAACTTCATTACATGCAGTCCTAAAGTCCATAAAAAGACACGTGGCATGGATCAATCAAATTAAGGTGGGTGTACTAACAATGAATCCTAACATTTCCAATGACCAATTTCTTGACAATGGAAACAAATTGCATCCTTTTGTGAATCGGGTTTTGCCTCTGGAGCCTTGGCAACCTTTGCCTTGCTTATCTTGGGTTTAACAACTTTTTTACCCTTTCCTTTGGCACTAGCCTTCTTCCCATCTTGAACCATGAGCACAGGAGAACCTTTCTCCACAATCTTCATCTCCGCAGTTTTAAGCATACCATGCAACTCGGAGAGATTCTTATCCATTCCATGCATGTTATAATTCATCACAAACTGATTATAACATTTAGGCAATGAATTAAGAATGAGATCCGTGGCTAGCTCCAATGGGATTGGATAGCCAAGTTTCTCAAGATGCTCTACATAGCCTTTCATTTTAAGCATGTGAGGACTCACTTGTTGCCCTTCACTCATTTTGCAAGAAGTGAATGCAACAATGGTCTTGTACCTCTCTTGCCTAGCTTGTTCTTGAAACATGGCTCTTAACTCCACGCCTATCTCATAGGCTTCCAAATGTTCCAAACTTTGTTGGAGTTTTGAGCACATAGTAGCAAGCATGAGACAAGTTACATCTCTAGAATTATTACGATGTTTCTTGTAATTGTCTCTTTCTGCCCTAGGAGCATTGGCTTTTGGTTCAACAGGAAGAGGCCCATCGAGAATGTACAACTTATCTTCTTGCCTAAGAACTATTCTTAGGCTACGGATCCAATCCATAAAGTTTGTACCATTCTCTTGGATCTTATCCTTTTCAAGGATTGATCGCAACGAAATTGATTGAGTGTTGGTAGTCATTATCTACAATTATGCAAAAAATTTCAAAATTTAATAAGTACCAATTTCATTAAAGAAATAAACTATGTATTTTTTCCAAAAAATACTCCCACTAAATTATACAACCTTCTTATACATCCAATGTATAATATAATTTAAATGGACTAAGATCCAACTTTAATTTAATTTAAAGTACGCTTTAGCGCACCGCTCAAAATCAAATTAATTAGGTAGACAAACATGTCAATCATATCCCATATGATTCTTAGATCCTTTTTCTGAGATTCTTTTAGAAATCCAATTTTCAAAAGCATGTTAAATCTCATCTTTGCCTTAAGCCCAAAACTGTTTTGACGCTTAATTAAGTCCAACCATTTTAAACGTATAGGAAACTCTTATTCACTCATCTTGCTCATACATGAATAAAATTAACACACTTCGCTTTGGCGAACCCATATTAAAGTTGCCCATGCACTTACAAGTGTATTAATCATGGCATGACAAGAGGACTTAAAATTTTCTTGAAGGTTTATCACATATAGCATATAATACATTTATGAGCACATAATATAAACATGTAACACATCAAGTTTAGCCACTAAATTAATCATCATTAATTTAAGCATAATATTTATGTGTCATTAGTTTCTCTATAATTATGAGGATGAGACTCTTTGAACTTTGGTTATCATCTCCAAATCAAGACAACAAGAAGTGCGGTCGAACTAAGCCATTAGGCAACCACAATCCCGCACTAATTCAAGAAACCAAGAAAGTAGTCCATGTGGCCAAAACTAAGCAATAGATGACCTCGATGAACGTAGGCCAATTGCATCCACAATTTTAGATGGATCTCCAATCTTTGAATCAAGAACTTTGTTTCTCAATTTTAGCAATTATGAACTTTTCATAATTCTAACTTCGTTTTATCTTTGAAACTTTGAATGCGATCATGTTAGGGAAACACAATCTCGATGAACGTAGATTAGCCATCCAAACTTTGATCCAATCTCAGAAACACAAGATCAAAACAAATAGGAAAATTAAACCCCGAGATCCACACCCAAACCAACTGCCCAATCCCCGCTCCAGACCAGAAGGTCCGGCCGGGTAGTGTCACTGGTCCGGTCAGACCTACCTCTGAAAAACCCAAAATTTTTCAAGTCCAAAACCAAACGCCTGACCCCCGCTCCAGACCAGATGGTCCAGCCGGGTGCCTTCTTTGGTCCGGTCGGACCTACGCTGAAAAAATCCAGATTTTTAAAGTTCGAAAATTTGTCTCAAAATTGTTTTTCCCCGATTATCAAAACTTTGATCCAATCAGAAATTGATAACCCAAACAATTTTAAATCCAACATAATTTTATTGCGATTGAATAGTGCGATTAAAGTTTATAAAACAGTAAACCACATAAACGCATATAACACATAAACATCATAATCCAATATTCATATCATGCTAGGAACATAAACAAACAATTTACATACACGCAACATGATCTAGTATTGAAATAATCAACATGAACGGGGCTCTGATACCACTGTTGGGTTTCGTAGTAACATGCGCAGCGGAATTAAGCATTTAAAATTTTTCATGAAACCCAAAGCCATAGATCCGTTCATATGATTATATCAAATACATACAATATGAATACTAGAATACTAACCCTTGATGCCTTTGAATTTTTAGTCTTTGATCTTGGTGGAGAATTCGAAGCTTGATCACGAACAAGTAAGAGCACGAACTTTGAAGATGATGAGCTTCACCCTCTAGCAGTATCCACACCTCGAACAAATATCAAGAGCACTTGATCTTGGTTGCTAGACCAAATCGAGAAACACGTTTTCTCAATTGTATTTTGACTATATGGAATATTATTGTGTTTGTTCTTGTTTTTCAATCTAGGGATTTCTTAGAACAAGAAATAACTCTCAAAAACTCTTTTGAGGCTTACACAAACTTATGTACTGATTTTGGGCGAATTAGGGCTGTTTAAATACTTGTTAGACCTATTCCAAATAGGTAACAATTGTCTAAACCCGCAACAAAACGGATTAAGGAAAGTTCCTGCTGAAAGCGACTGGTCCGGCTGGGTATGGCAAGTGGTCCAACCGGACCCATCATGGTCCGCCCGGATCCTTCCACTGGTCCGCCCGGACCTCCCTTTTTCCACTTTTCTTCCTCTAATTTACTTAAATCCCCAAATGGTCCTTCGAGCCAATATTCCATTATAGTCCTTTATGATTCGTTCTATTTGTGTGTTACCCTCTAGGATTACACTAAGTTGGCAATGGGTTCAAACATGAAACCATAGGATATGATTAGGTTCTAGCAAACCGTCATACCTACCCAAATAGTGTAACTAGATACAAGTTCGCATACCTTTAGAATATGTCATAATCCTTTCATCCACGATGTCATTGAACACAAGTCATGGTCAACAAGTCAACTTGTGTTTGTTCAATACTTTCTCGATTCCGAATATGTTGATAATCCAAATGACATTGATCCAATCAATTCATTTGAGTCCGGCCGAACATTTTCATCAACATCATTCCTACGAGAGGCCCAAGGTTGACATCTCTCTGAAGAGGGAAAAATCCATTTAGCTTATTATTCTTCCCTACGTGAATCCGATTATGCCAATCATACCCTTTATAACTACCTGTTTAAAGGTAGCGTTTGAATATGTCAAACATAATGTTCATCAAGTGGAAGACCATAATAACTTCATGTTTAAGGATTCAAATGACACAACTAGTATGAGATATATATATGACATTGACCATGACACAAATCTCATAGAGCGGGTCATGTCCAATACCAAACAAGTACCCATAAATCTAACATGATCATCCCATGATCATTCATCCTTTATACTAGTACCTAACAAGTACTAAGGACGGAGATTATTATAAGTAAACATGAACAACAATAATAATCAAAACATCTCTTTCTTAATATGAATAAATGATAGCAATTACAATGTTTATTAAACGTGCCTAGGGCACCAACACCAACAAGTTTCAATCTCCACTCGACATTGACTCTCTCGAAACGGTAAACCTCAATCGTGGCGTAGTTTATGACTACATACCGGGGGTGTCCTTTAAGCCTCTCTTTAGCCAAGCACAAGCCTGTAAATACCCCTTTCCGATGAAGCGACGCATGGGAAGTATCTTGTGATTATTTTTATTTACAAAGGGAATATTCTTAATGACATTAAAATTATGAGAGTCGCCACGCCGTTTTAATTAAAGCCAAAACATTGAAAAAAGCATGTTTAATGGGTTCGGGGGTCAAATTACAACAAGAGGAGAATATTGAACGTTATCACTCCTATTGCCCGAATTGATCGGTCTTTCTATCATGATGAATGTGTTAGTAGTGTGTTAGTGATTTAGACCGGATCCGAAGATTGCCTACGTTCCTCTCAATGTGAGAAGCTTAGGTCAGCGTAGTTTGCAGAGAATTAGAATAGGTAGAAGAATCGGGATCATGCATAATGAAGGGGAATTACCTAAAGATTAGGGTTTAGAAGTAGTTCCTAGATCATCCTCGGGTTGATGAACCCTCGATCATCATCGGCTATGAAATAACATGTAATTATGAAGATCGCAACCCTGAATATAGCATAAATAAGGTTTTAATCTATGAACACGAAGAACATGCGAAGAACATATATGAACATATGAATAAACATGCAAAGCATATGAAGAAACTATGACTAAACATGCAAGAACATGAATATAAAAGATCTACATTAAGAATAATGCAAGAACATGAAGAAAAGGTTAGAACACTTACTTATGTTGGCAAGAAATAAACCTTGGATCTTCTTGAGTGTTTGAATGTTAATTAGAGAGCAAAATAGTGTTTAAGAGCTCCAAATTCGTACTTAGAGCTCTCAAAATCCGACCTTTAAACCAATAGCATGGGATTGGTTTATATAGTAAACTGATGGGAGGATCTGATGGTCCAGATCATCCAGCGCAAGGTTGGCCGCCTGGCCATGGTTGAAGCCGGTGACAATAGTGGCCGCGTGGCCAAGATCAACGCGGAGCAAGGTTGGCCGCGTGGCCAAGTCTGCAGGCTGACTTGATTCTTAAGCTAGGGTTTCTGCATGGTTTTAAGGAAACTATTTGCTACCTAATTTGATAGATTTTGCCATAAATGAGATATTTTGGGAATCCGGGACAAGTCTTTGCAAGGTTTCTAATTCCTATAAAGTCCTTGTATTTTTGGGAAAGTCCTAATAAACTCATTTTCAGGTCGGGTACTAACAGTAGCCCCTCGGCGACGCTTCTTGCAAGGCAATGTGGGGGTCGACGATAAAAGAAGGATCCGTCCGAAACATGAGTTTCAAAACAGATGAAAGGTAAGGGAACGGCTGAACCTTGGCAGGTGACCTACGTATCCGCGGGGGAGTTAAGCCAAACGTAGTTCAAATCTGATGGAAATTGGGAATGACTGTCCTCTGATGGGGAGCAACGTCTTCTGCTGGGGAAAATGCACCTGCTGGGGATGAGAGATGACCGCGTCGGTCGGGTGGCTGGACCTTTTCAGGTTTCCTACGTATCCTCCGAGGAATCAAGCCAGTCGTAGTTCAGAGATCTACTGGGGATAAAACGAGATATCGGACTCTTGCTAGGGATAATAAACCTACGGGCACTATCCTGTACGAAGAATGAATCATTCGTAAGCAATGAAGTTATTTGGAAAAATAAGGACTACGCGGTCTAAATAATCCCAAGATGGAATGGTAAACGCAATCAGGATCGCCAGGGTTCCTGCCGATCGCGCTAAAGTAATAGATGTCGGATCTCTCGCGAACAGAAACGCCGAGGCTTCTGCCAACCACAATCGATGTAGGATGCGTATGCCATAGAGGCGCCGAAGTCTCTACAACCATACGAATCTCAATAATAGATGCTGGATCTTTCGCAAACAGAAACGCCGAGGCTTCTGCCAATTACGATTGATCTAGGATGGTATGTCATAGAGGCGCCGAAGTCTCTACAATCATACGAATCCTAATAATAGATGCTGGATCTTTCGGAAATAGAAACGCCGAGGCTTCTGCCAATTACGATTGATCAAGGATGGTATGTCATAGAGGCGCCGAAGTCTCTACAATCATACGAATCCTAAGCAACTATTTGGTGAAGAATGGAAATTTCAAGGGGCTTTCTGTACCCAAAGGTAACGAATATCAGTCAAAGTAGTGTTAAAGGCATTTAAAATGAATTAAAGGGACAAGATCAGGGGCAAAAGTGGAATTTTATCTGAAGGGGCAAGGTTGGCCGCGTGGCCAAACACACGAATTTGCAATAGCGGCCGCGTGGCCAAGACCGTTGAGTGGTCAGATCTCCTTCACGCGGATCGCTGATCTGACGGCTGGGGTTGCAAGGGCGAAAGTAGCCGCGTGGCCAAGGCTGCCGATGGGCTGACTCCTTGGTCACATCACCAGACACCTCCTCTCTTCTTCTTCTTCTTTCTTCTTTCTTCTTCTTCCTTCCTCCATTGTTGACGAGTTAGGGAGAGAAAATTGAGTTTTTAGAGAGAGAAGGCTCGGATTTTGATAATTTTGAAGATTTCATTTCATATATTTCTTGAAGATATGGCGGATTGGATCAATGAGGCATTATTTAGATATTTTCCGGGCCATGGTGGGTATATGATTCCACAACAAGAGCCACAAGGAGAGGGGCACGGTTATGCTCAGGGCGCGGGAAATGTCGGGATTGATCCAGGAGCGGGATTTGAAGCGGCGCCCTTGATTCCATGGGGCGGTTTGAGACACGGGCCGCGACTCGGAATTATCGCGATAATTTGTTGCGGTCTACGTTTGACCAAGATTACGATTTTTACATCGACTCTGAGCGTCATTGGTCGATGGGGCTTCCGGAGACGCGAGAGGTAAATTTCGAATTTTCATTCCTCTCCTTCTTGCACATTTATATGTTCTATGCACATAATATGAAATGCTAGAATAATGAAATGCTAGAATTTAAATTGCTAGAGTTGTAAATTGCTAGAATGGTAACGTACCTGTGCTGTGTCTACCTGCAGAGGATCAAGGCTCGTGGGTCCACAGTGACTGTGGGCAAATTGTGGGCGTCCCTGCCGGAGGGACCGGGCTGTTTGCGCGCTCGGATCTAGGCTATGGTCTTGGCCCATTCTTTGACAGTGTCCGCATGGTTGGGGCTACCCTGAAGGTGGCAGCGGTGATAGAGGTGTGTCGGAGTTCTGGTGGGATACCACCCATACCTTCCACTTCAGTTGGGGAGAGATTACCATCACGCCGACGGATTTTGCGGCCATCATAGGGTTGAGGTTTACTGGTACCCCTTTGCCTTTTGATGAGAGCTTGGCGGAGCGGCGGGACTATAGACAGGCTCTGCTGGGAGTCGACACCGACCTGGGAGGAGGTGTCAAGGGTTATGGAGTGGAGGCCGGGAAGGTGAATCGCTTGGTGGAGGTGGCTATTGAGGCCTTTAGTAGGGGGGAATATGATTTGGATTGCTTGGTCCGGCTGTTCTTATGGTACAGCTTTTCAGAGATTTTGTTTCCCAGTGGGGCTACTGTCTGCCGGTACTCACTGTTAGGGGCTCTTGTGGACTTGGACCTAGTCGGTGGGATTTCTTGGGGTGGACCTGGTTTGGCTGAGATTTACTGGGCTTTGGACCATTGCTCGAGGGCTAGCTCGTCGGCCTTTGACGGGTTCCAGTTCGCCTTTGAGGTACGCTCTTGACTACCCTTCTTTTCATTTGTTGAGATCTTTGTTCTATATTTTGGTCTAAAATATCTTTTTTCATTGCATGCACAGGCTTGGGTGTATGAGATCTTCGGCGTCGCCCCTTTTCAGTGGTGATGAGTGCCAACAAGGTTGTTTCCCATCATGTCGTACTGGTGCAAGGGCAACAGGGCTCCTTCCCGCCGAAACCGGGATAGGAAGACGGTGGATGCTGCTGATCTGAGGAGGGTGTTCGCGATGTCTGAGCCTGTTGGGGTTAGATTTTACCCATGGAGCCCGGCCAATGAGGCTTCGGTGGGTCCCTATGCAGTGGATTTGACCGCTTCTAGGGTTCTGCTTGTGGGTCTCACCGGGGAGGCCATGTATTCTCCGAACGGCGCGGGTTCTTCTCACATTGGTGGTCGAGCGGTCCGGGGACGGAGTTTGGGTACCGGTAGTTCTCGGGCTTTAGCGCGGCGTGGAGACACCACGGAGGAAGATTCTGATTAGGCGGGGTCCGTCTTTATTTCCTACACTGTTAGCTAGCAGAGAGCAGAGGGATATGTATGTATAGAACCAATGTATAAAATGCATGTATGTATATCATGTTTCTAAAATGCAAATTTATTGTGGGAGCCTACTTGTGCAAACTAGTTAATTTACAAATGTTCCTAATTTTATACAATGCATGAGCCACGGAAGGGGGCGGGTACGTAGTTGCATGGATCCGTCACGGAGTGGAAGGAAACAAACCATATTTCTGCATGGAGCGATGTTGGCCGCCTGGCCATGGCAAGGCACGGAGCAAAGTTGGCCGCCTGGCCATGGCAAGATCTGGAGCAATGTTTGCCGCGTGGCCTAGGACGAAGTTGGCCGCCTGGCCAAGGACAATATCGGCCGCGGGGCCAAGGGCATATGTGGCCGCATGGCCAAATCCTGCGCCGCCTCCGGTTTTCCTTTTCCTGGCAAGAATCGGGAGTTGTGTAGTATTTAATGGGAGTTTGTGTCCTATTCAACTTCGTACCAGCAGCTCTTTTGATCAATTTTGAGTTCCAATCATCAACTTGCTCTCCTTTTGTCATGGATCACAATGCAAGGCTTTCTAGACTTGAAAAAGGAGCTTTCATAACATCTTTGGAGAAGTGGGTTGCCAGATATCCGGTCCTTGTCGTAGGAAATTTGAGAAGTGCTATGGGATCAAGTGTCTTTGGTCATTCTTGCACATGAACTCCAACACTAACCTCTTGCAAGCTTGCGGGAAGTTTTGGAACGACACTCTTCATGTTTTCAACTTTTCTTTTAATGAGATGGTACCCACTTATGAAGACATCAAGGCGCTTTGCGGTTACGAAGGGAAGGGTACACTTGCATTGCCCTTTGATTTTATTTCTTTGCATGACAAATTGATAGCCTTTGGTGTGCCTGCAGATGACCTTGGTAAGTATGCTAGAGGTGGCTATGTCGACCTTTCTTGGATGCCAAGGCACTTTATGCATGCGGATGTGACCTCGGACCGTTCTTTGGACCGTCTTGCCTTGTGTTTATTTGCTTCTATTCTTTTCCCTTCCGAAGTCGGATGTGCTAGTGAGGGTTGTTTGACCATGGTGAATGCGGCTCGTTCGGGACATGACATTGTACCGGCCATCCTTGGGGAGCTTATTTGTGGGATTCCTCATCTTGCGGTTTACGGCGGATGCCGTGCGGTAGTGATAGACTTTTGACCATGTGGTTGCAAGAAAGGCTCCGAGTGAACAAGCCAGCGGTTTCTTCGGCGGTGACCCCATGGATGCACCGTATTAGAGGTATGGAGGAGAGGTTCGAGGGAATGACTCTCAAGGGTTGGGAGAGGTACTTGGCGGAGATGGTGACCGATGACATCAAGTGGGTGGTGCCCATTGGCACATTAATTCCGTGAAGGAGAAGCAAGTGGGATTGCACATGATTAAACTTCCGTCATTTTCTGGGACCACTTTCTACTACCCTGCTAGAGTACTCCGTCAATATGGTCTAGTGCAAACCATCCCGAGGGTTGGGACGAGGAGAGGACCCGTTTTCCTTTCGGCATACTTCATTTGGATGATAGCGCTTCGGTTCTCCTTTCTCAAATGTGGGGCGAGGCCGTTTTTGCCATAGGACTCTCATCACACGCTCCAACAACACCTACCTATCACGAGAGTATTTGGATTGGTTTATGGAGAGACTTGGGCAAACGGAGCAGACTCTAGAGACCCTGAGGGGCACTATTTTGGCATCTTGTGCTCCTAGTTGTTCGTTGAGGATGAAGGAGGCGATGGCTTATGAGAGGAAGAGGAGTCAGAGCATGGCTAATGGAGATGGAGCGGGGACTTCAAGGAAGAGAAAGGATGGAGAGACTCCTAGTGTCAAAGCAAAAGGGGTTAGTGAATTTGAGAGGAGGTTTGTGAGAACTCTAACAAGAAGAAGGTTCGCCGTGGTCAAAGCAAGAAGAAAGGGACCGAAGGCACGAGTGGCACTAAAGAGTAGTTCCGAGGACCCTTCCATAGTCGTTGCAAACACATTGTTTTTAATTTAGTTACTTTTGTTTTAGTTTCGATTTCAGAATAGTTTATTTATTCAAAAAGTATGTCAAGCTTAGACTCATCAAATAAGTGTTAACATGCAATGACTATGGAAATAAAAGTTTTGCTTTCAGAAATACAACTTCTATCTTTATTGCTTAACAGGATTTGGATGTTTATTTGTTTTTTTAGACCGCACCTTTTGAAAGGCTGCCTACGTTCCCCTTTTACAAATAGGACTAAGGGGCTCAGGTCACCGTAGTTCACTCTAGTCAGACTAGAATGATTTTAAAGAAAGGGAAGATAGAAGGGGGAATGCTCTAACTTTTGCCTAGACCGCCCTTGCGGGTTTTCGATCTAGCGAGCTTTGTACGCACCCTTATTTTGCATAGACCGCCCTTTGCGCGGGTTTTCAGTCTATCGGGATTCTTTTTGCGTAGTAAACATTTTTTTTTTTTTTTTTTTTTAAGAGGGGGAGTCTAGTCATAGTAGCGTCTGAGCTTGCTGAGGTTGACTGGTTCCTTGAACGGGTTGCCATCCAAATCTGCCATTCTGACCGCTCCTCCGGAGAGATCTTCTGTACTATAAATGGCCCTACCCAAGTGGGGGCCCATTTCCCGAGGGGGTTGAATTTGTTGGGTAAGCGTGCTTTGAGCACCAAGTCTCCTTCCTTTATGTCAACAGGCTTGACCTTTTTATTGAAGGCTTTTGTCGTTCTCCTTTGATAGGCCCGATGTGTTCCATGGCCTTCAATCTGCGTTCGTCGAGTGTTGACAACTGATCATAGCGACTACGAAGCCATTCTACCTTGTTCACTTGGTTCTCGAGCAAGATCCTCAAAGATGCACCTCCAACTCAATAGGGAGCACTGCCTCCATGCCGTATGTCAAAGCGTAAGGGTCTCTCCAGTAGCGGTGCGGACTGATGTTCTGTATCCCCAAAGTGCTAATGGTAACTTCTCGGGCCATCCCGCCCTTGCGAAGCCATCTTGCGAATTATCTGCTCTATCGTCTTGTTGGCCGCCTCAACCGCGCCGTTAGTCTGTGGATAGTATGGGGAAGATTTCTTTCGTTCGATCTTGAATTCTACAAGCAAGCGAGCACACTCGGCTTCGAAATGACTGCCATTATCTGATATAATGAGGTTAGGAACCCCATACCGACACATAATGTTCTCTTTGATAAACTGCGCTACCTTCTTGGAATTCAGCACATTGTAAGACTGAGCTTCGACCCACTTTGTGAAGTAGTCGACCGCGACGAGGACGAATTCATGACCATTACTACCGGCCGGAGAGATCTTCCCAATAATGTCTATACCCCACGTGGTGAATGGCCAAGGCGTGGTGGAACTATACAATTCGTGTGGTGGGATGTGGTTGAGGTTGGAGCATACTTGGCACTTGTGGCACCGTCGAACCCATTGAATACAGTCTGTCTCCATGGTAATCCAATAATAGCCCAGCCGAGTGATCTTCTGTCTAAGCATCCTTGCATTCATGTGGGGTCCGCACAACCCGTTGTGTACTTCTTTCCATTATTGCTTCAGCTTTCTTGTTGTCGACACATAAGAGCAACAGACCATTGTAATGCCTCTTGTACAAAGTATCGTCTAACAGCACAAACTGCCCCGCCAACCTTTTGAGTGCTTGCAGACTCTTGGCCTTCACATCTCCGTCAAAGGACATCTCTCCGTGCTTAAGGAATTTATAGATTTGGGCGTACCATGGATCTCCGTTTACTTCGGCATTGATCTGGATTTCACAGCAATAGGCGGGTTCTCCCTTCGTCCAACCCTGAATGGTTTCACGGACCTTCCCTCTGGAATTTCAACTAAGGAGGCCAATGTAGCTAGGGCATCCGCGAACCTATTTCTGTCTCGCGGCAGGAAGTGGAAGGTAACCTCTTTGAACTGTGCTATCAACTCATCCATGTAACCTTGGTACCGCTGCAGGCAAGGATCAATAGTTTTCCATTTCTTCGCCGTTTGGTTAATAATCAAAGCAGAGTCTCCATACACTTTTAACTCTTTCACGTTGCGTTCTAGGGCGGCCTCCAATCCGGCTATACACACCTCATACTCGGCGGCGTTGTTGGTTGCTGAAAAGTTCAGCTTGATGGCTATGGGAGTGTGCTCATCTTTGGGATCAATAAGTAGGAGTCCGACTCCATTCCTCGTTTGTTTGCAGCTCCGTCAAAGAATAATTGCCACCTTTCTGCGACCTCAATTGCGAAAATGTCGTCGTCCGGGAACTCGGGGTCGGGTCCTCTTGTCTCGGTGCTTGGAGAGTCTGCGAGCTGATCGGCCATTGCCCTTCCCTTGATTACTTTCTCGGTACATAAGTAATGTCGAACTCTCCTAAGAACACTGACCATTTAGCGAGTCTCATAGACAGGGAGGGTTTATCAAACAGGTACTTGATAGGATCCATTTTCGAGACTAGTAAGATCGGATGGGATACCATGTAGTGCTTAAGCTTCGTCACCACCCATACTAGGCCTACGCAGGTCTTCTCGAGCGCGGAGTAATTGAGCTCGCTACCTTGTAACTTTCGCTGACAAAGTACACTGCATTCTCAATCCGGGAATCTTTGGCTTCTTGCGCTAACATGGCTCCGACGGCGGTGTCTGTCACAGTTAAGTATAGTAGCAACGGCTTCTCCTTATGCGGCGGGCACAGGATTGGGGTATTCACCAAATATTGTTTGATCCTTTCGAAGGCTATCTGGCAGTCATGATCCCACTACACACTGGCTGTTTTCTTCATTAACTGAAAATTGGTTCGCAGATGGTGGTCAGCTGATTAATAAACCGACTGATGTATTGCAGGCGTCCCATGAATCCTTTTATCTCCGTCTCGGTACGGGGTGGCTTCATCTCCAGGATGGCTTGAATCTTCCTTGGTCGGCTTCGATCCCATTCTCGGTGACCATGTAACCTAATACTTTCCCTCTACGAACTCCAAAGGTGCATTTCGCCGGGTTCAAACACATGGCTGCTCTCTCAACCTGTTGAAGAATTTTTTGAGATCTATCAAGTGTTGACCATCAGCCCCTTTTGAATGTATAATCATGTCATCCACGTACACCTCAATCTCCTTGTGGATCATATCGTGGAATAAAGTCGTAACTGCCCGTTGGTAGGTAGCCCCAGCGTTCCTCAGCCCAAATGGCATGACAGTATAGCAAAAAGTCCCCCATGGGGTGGTGAAAGCTGTTTTTTCTTGGTCCTCCTCGGCCATCTTAATTTGGTTATAGCCGGCAAACCCATCCACAAACGACTTGACCTCATAGTGGGCGGTCGCATCCACCAAACATGTCGATATTTGGCAAGGGGAAGTCATCCTTTGGTGTAGCTTGTTGAGATCCCGAAAATCCACACAGACTCTGACTTTACCGTTGGATTTCTTGACAGTCACCAGATTTGATAACCAAGTTGGATATTCGATCACCCTGATGAAACCCACGCGGAGTAGCTTCTCATTCTCTTCCTTCACTTGCAAAGACCATTCCGGCTTAATGCGGCGCAGCTTCTGCTTGACTGGCTTAGCGTCTGGTGCTGTCGGGATTCTGTGCTCTACGATCGAGTTGTTGAGCCCCGGCATGTCCTTATAAGACCATGCAAACACATCCACATATTCCTTGAGTAGCTCAATCAGTGCTTCCCTTTCGGCTCCGCTAAAGAAACTCCCAATCTGCGTTTCCTTAGGCTCGGCTTCGGTTCCCAATTCACGCATGTTAACACCTCATCGGCAGCTTGGGCTCGAGATTATTTTTGATTAATAACCTGTTCTGAGATCTCTTTAATGTATTCATCATTTAATGTGTCTGTGTCTGCCTCTTCTAATGAATCGTTATTAACTAAGTGTATATCATTAGTTTGATTATTAGCCAATTTATCAGTTAAAAGAGTGACTATGGAGGGATACTCGGAAGGTCGAGGGTTTCATTCATGGCAAAGGGAAAATAGCGTTTGCAACAAGATCATAGTCTTCAGACGTAAGGTCGTCAGACTTAGAGGAAGACTCAAATTCAAAATGTAAAACACTAGACTCTGGGGGCGGGGATTTTGGGTGAGTGACAGGAGATGCTGCAGGAGCGGCGACAGGAGAAGGAGTAAGCCCCAGTGTTCCCATCATAAATTCCGGAGTAGCTATAGGTCCCCCAATGATGCACCAATTCTTGAGCTTGTCCCCCATGGGTGCCACCAATGTCCTTGGGTCCACCTTATCCTCAGAATCATCTTCAATGACGGCAACCATGTCTTCGTGCAGCCCCAGATTACCCATATGTTGAAGCAGATATTGGCCGTCCCACGTCTCAGTCAAACTGGAGTTTCTGCGGCTTCTATTGCTGGCTTGTAAAGGGTTGCGGCTTCAAGTTGATCTGCCAAGTCATCTGCAACCTTGGTGGAGTACTCATGCCTGATGGTTCTAACTCTGCCCGTGGCTTTGTCATATTCCATGTAAGTCAGCTTCATGTTGGACCGATCGAATTCCACATCTCTGAAAATCTCGAACCCTTTCTGCAACTTTACGGTGTGGTCAATCCATGGCTCTGCGAACTCAAAACACGAAAACTCCTCGCCTTCCCTGACGAAGTAGCTATTCAGGGACAGGCGGTATGGCCGCATTCAGGCTTTTTGTAGGGAAGCTTCATCTTTTTAAAGCAAATCCATCCTTTGTTGCTCCATCTTGTCTTCAAGAGTAAGGGTGTATCCTAGACCGAACAACCCTCGATGATCAACCTCTTCAACCA
>JAOWBW010000080.1:663798-875693 GCA_026119855.1 Campanula takesimana | reverse complement strand
ATCATGAGTATGATTCTAGGAATGTGAGTTGTCTTATGCTCGCGATTATGTGCTCAAAGCTCCAACAAAGTTTGGAACTTGTTAGAAGCCTATTAGATAGGCGTGGAGTTGAGTTACATGTTTCAAAGAGAAATCTACGCAAGAGAGGTATAAAACCATTATTGCATTCACTTCTTGCAAAAGGAGTAAAGGGCAATAAGTGGACACCTCACATGTTTAAGATAAGGGCTACGTAGAGCATCTTGAGAAACTTGTTGTCCATTGGGTTGGAGCAAGCACGGATCTCATTCTTGATTCATTGTCCAAAAGTTATAACACTCACTTTGTGATGAATTATAACATGCATGGAATGGATAAGAATCTCTCCGAGTTGCATGGGATGCTTAAACTGTGGAAAGTGGAGAAGGTTCTCCAATGCTCATGGTTCATGATGAAAGGGCCAAGTGCCAAAGGAGAGGTGAGACAAGGTTGTGTCAAACCTAAAGGAAATAATTGTGGTTAAATTATAACTCTAATTGATGCAATTTGATAAAGTGGCAATTGGATTGACCATCTAAAATTGTAGTCAAATTCTGGATCATCAATAAAGGAATGGTAGTGGGACTACCACTTGAGAATCTTATGTTATAATTAAATCTTTCAAACTTTAATTATTGGGTATTGGATACCGGATATGGATCCCACATTTGTATAAATGTGCAATAATTAGTAAACTGAAAGACTACTCATAGTAAAGGTTGATCTATGATGGTAATGATGCAAGAGTTGCAACATTATTCATAGAACACTTGTAAAGTGGCTTTACTAATGAAGTAGGAAATATTATTTTGTTATAAGATAATGAAGGATATTAATTTCTTATTTGGAATAAGAAAAGTGCTTTATTTATTAGATTTACTTCATTGTGTTATCATATAAATAAATCTTATATCCTAAATCTTTGAAGAACAAAATAATAAAGACTATAACATAAATAATTAAAATTCTTTATGCATTATTGTTTTGATCAAATAAATGAGAAATGCATATCTAAAATTCCATGGGACGGAGTTTTAAGTCATATGATTTGGAATCACATGATTTATGCAAATCTTATTTACTTGGATCAAGACATCTTTTACTATGATTGGTTAAAAGGATAATGTCTTAATTGACCAATACATTTCGATGTGTATGGTGCATTAAGAAGAAATGCTAAAGAGAATTTTGGTTATACTTGGTAAAAACTATTCAAAAATTATGATTGGATCATGATGAATAATATTAAACCAAGAATTTGACAGTCATCATTAAAGTTGTGAAATGGTTTCACAAATTAACTTCACTAAGAATATCAAATGATATGTCTGCGTGGAGTATAAGAACCTTATTGGATATACGGTTCGTTGTATGAAAAAGTCAAAGTGATCTTCCATTTATTCATTTTGGGGTTATGTATTTAAAACCGCTATGATTATACTAATCTGAATTCCATCAAGAGAGGTTTAAACGGTGAAAGAAAACTCGGTTTGTCTTTCATAAAGATTTAAGATGGTGAGACGCTTTTGGAAAGGAGCTGTCTGGGACACACTCACATTTAAATCTAATAAATATATTTTCATGGGATATCCTAAGGAAACTTGAGGATAATAATTTTACTCATAAGAAACAAATGGTTGTTATTATGATGATACATTTCTAGATAAATGGTTTATCTCTAAAAGAATCAGTGGGAGTAAATGTATCTCGAATGTTCGAGACCTAGAAAATATATTTTAACCTAAGATGGAAGTTGAACAAGTTTTCACAAGGAGTCGTGAAAAGTCTGTTCAAGATATACAAATACTTGCAATACATGATAGGATACCATCTATTAGTAGAAATATTGGATATTTCGAAATAGAAAGTATTGAGGTAAAGTTCATTTAGAATGAAGTATTTACCACCTATCAAAGATGCAATATCATTCCACATTTAGATTAATGGCTTGGAATCATAAAATCTAAAAGGCAATTCATGTATAATAATCAAGTTTGGAACTTGATCATTCTAACCTAAGGTGTAAAAACCAAAGGAGATGAATGACTTTTCTTGGAGAAAAATGTTACATGGTAGCAAGAAACTTATTAGAATTTTCATAGTCACATGTTCATATTTGGAATATGAAATTTGGCAAAATGATGTCAAAACAAGCATTCCTTAACGGGAACTCACTTAAGGATGTATTGGATACAACCTAAAGGTTTTGACAGTCAAAGAAAATTCTGATAATTTATGAAAGTTGCAGAAATCCATTGGATTGATTAAAGCAAACTTGTGGGAGTTGGAATCTCCGTTTTGATAAATCAAAAGAGTTTGACTTGATCAATAACGAAGATGAAACTTGTATATACAAGAAAAATTAGTGGGCATATGATATTCCTTAAATTAAATATATGGATGACATATTTCTCATTGGAAACGAATTCCTATACGTTAGTCTGCAAAGACTTTGTTAAGAAAGTATTTCGCAATAAAGAATATGGATGAAACTGCATATGTCCTTGGCATTAAGATCTATAGAGATAGATCGAAGAAGCTAATTGATTAAGCCAAAGTACATACATTGACAAAGTCATTAGAAGATTCTGCAAAGAAAATTCTAAGAGAGGACGGTTGTTAATGTTACATGGAGTTTTCTGTGCAAAGACTCAAATGTCCTGAGACAAATGATGAGCATGAGAAGAATGAATGGGATGCCATTTGCTTCGGCAATTGGATCCATCATACCATGATAAGTACTAAGCCGGATATATCTAAATGCTTGGAGCATGACGAGTAGATATTAATCCGACAACCGGTAAGAATCACTGGATGGCTGTGAAACAATTCTTAAAGTACTTAAGAAGGACTAAAGAATTGTTATGATCTATGGAGGGATGGAAGATGATCTCGATGTATATGGATACACGGATGCATGTTTCCAAACCAACAAAAATGGTAGAAATCACAATCGAGTTTTATAAATAATAGTGAAGCTGTAAGTTGGAATGGTTCCAAGAAGAGTACAGTCACTATGTATTGTTGGTGTTGGTGCCCTAGGCACGGTTGTTAAACGTTGTATAAGTTATCATTTTATTCATGATGATAAAGAGATAATAAGATTATTATTGTTGCTCATGTTTGCTTATAATAATCTCCGTCCCTAGAGCTTGTTAAGCACTAGTTAAAAGGCTAAATGATCATGGGATGATCATGTTAGATTTATGGGTACTTGTTTGGAACAAGGTACTGGACATGACCCGCGGTATGAGATTTATTTCATGGTCGATGTCATATATAAATCTCATATTAGTTATGTCATTTGAATCCTTAGACATGAAGTTATTATAGTCTTCCACTTGATGAGCATTATGTTTGACATATTCAAACGCTGCCTTAACACGGTAGTTATAAAGGGTATGATTGGCATGATTGGATTCACGTAGGGAAGAATAATAAGCCAAATGGATTTGTCCCTCTTCGGAGAGATGTCAAGCTTGGGCCCCTCGAAGGAATGATGTTGGTGAAATGTTTGGCCAAACCCAATGGATTGATTGGATCAATGTTATTTGGATTATCAAAATATTCGGAATCGAGAAAGTATTGAACAATACAAGTTGACTTGTTGACCATGACTTGTGTTCAATGACATCGAGACAAAGGGATTATGACATGTTCTAAAAGGAATACGAACTTGTATCTAGTTATACTATTTGGGTAGGTATGACGGTTTGCTAGAACCTAATCATATCTTATGGTTTCATGTTTGAACCCATTGCCAACTTAGTGTAATCCTAGAGGGTCACACACAAATAGAACGAATCGTAAAGGACTAAATGGGAATTATGGAAAAATATCAGTGTTTGGCTCTGGCACGGTCGTGCGCCTTAAAATGGCACGGCGTGCCATAAATCCAAACTAAGGCAAACCTGTCGACATGATTGGCACGACCGTGCCAAATTACCAAGAATATTCATAATTCCATATAGTTCTTACAATTGTGAAAGCGTGTTTCATAATTTGGTCTAGCAACCAAGATCAAGTGTTCTTGATATTCGTTCGTGGTGTGGATACCGCTAGAGGGTAAAACTTATCATCTTCATAAGTTCGTGATTCTTGCTTTGTTCGTGATCAAGATTTCAAGCCTCCATCGAATTCAAGGTTGCAAAATCAAAGGCATCAAGGGTTAGTATTCTAGTATTCATTATGTTGTATTTGAATTAATCATATGAATGGATCTATGGGCTTTGGGTTTCATAAATTTTAATGCTTAATTCCGTTGCGCATGTTACTACGAAACCCAACATGTATCTGCGCTTGACCCCTTACTACATGCCATAGTAAGGGCATAGCTTCCTTTATTAGAGCAATACGCCTGATTTAAGTGAATGCTAAACTCGTGAACACCTCGTGAATCTTGATCTTGGGAATGACACTGGTTACCGGGTCTTCTTATATATACTGTAAAAGCAGTTTCTTGATATTGATCATGATTTGTCTAAGTAATACAAGCTACAACAACAATGGTATTCTTGGGAGGAATAAGGAAGGAAGCAATATCCTTTGTAACTTGCTAGCTTAGCCTTATGTGCTACTTGATGAGTGGCTTAGCCTCTCATATACTTGTTACTTGATGATACTTGATACATGATTACTTGAGTATCTACTTGAATTGCATGATAACATGTCATGTAGTTGCATCTAATAACTTACTGAGATTTATCTCACTCCGTTTCTTGTTTAATTGTTTTCCTTAGATCAAGGAAGGCTAGTAATAGTGCGAAGTGAAGCTCGACATAGCTGGGAGCTTACTACGCTGGTGGTTATTCTTTTGGGGATCGTGGTCCTTTTACATTTTGGTGAGGACGATGTATTATGGGTTATGTAACTCAGTATTTTTGGGTAGACTTGTTGTCTCTTGTTTTCTCTAGACATCTTATAATGCCAGCATATGTGCTAGGCATGTTTCCGCTGTGTATAATCATGTTTGATTTAAATTTTCTTGTCTAGAACTCGTGGTGTGAGATATCTTAGCTCCTTTACTCTAGAGTATATATATCATGTCAGTTTGTTATAAACAGTTGTCACCCAGTTTCTTGTTACTTTCTTGATTCTCGTTAGTCACGCGCACCAGGTGCGAGGTTCTATTAGGGGATCCCGAGACCTGGGGGCGTATCAGTCACTCTCTCACTTCCATCTTTTGTCTTACTTGACTCGGACTACGGTGACCTGAGCCTCTCATTATGTGGGACTTCTCCCTCATAGTAAGGGGAACGTAGTATTGGGTTTTGAGGCACTATGCGCAGCGAAAACGACATATGAAAACAAGAACAAAACCCAAAAGCCCCGAATCCGTTCATGATGATTAAATTAACTCGAGATAAATTTAGAAACTAACCGTTGTTATGCGTTTAAAATTTGGATCTTCAAATCTTCAAGCTTTAGATTTGATCTTCTTGTTCTTCACGTTCTTTGAATCACGATCGCAGGAACATGTCATCAATTGCAGGATCACGAACTTGAAAGAGTTGAGATCGGCGCCCTCTATATGTATCCACATGCGAATGAATATCTAGAACAATTCTAGATCCGTATTGCTAGATCCAATAGAAACTCTTTCTATGTAAAAGGCTATATGAATTTATTGGTGTTCTTGAGCTTTTTATTATCAGTCTAAACTCAAGAATGTGTTTCTCAAAGACATGGAGGCTACCAATAATGATACAATATCAATTAGTACAGATTAGGGTTAAGAGAGGGTGCTTTATACTCATTATTCCTTAACCATTAATGAGTAATAGTCAAATCCCATCAAAAACAAAGCTGATTTTTGGCCCAAACCAGCATCCACGGCCATGTCCTTTAGGCAGAGCGTCCGAGCAGCACGGCCGTGTCTTTTAGGTAGAGCAGCCATGCACTATTGCCTAGAATCTACCACAATCTGTAACTTTAGTGCATGGTGGAGCAAGACACAGTGCACGGCAGTACAACCCCAAAAACTCATTTTTAGCCTTTTAAACAATTTCTTTTTTATGTGAGCCTATAGGATTATATTAACTTGGCAATGAGTCCAAACACATTTGTTCTCAAAAATCATGAGCGGACTCTAGCAAGCTATCATGATTACCCAATTAATGTAACTTAACGAAGTTCGTTTATCCTCATAGAATATATCATGATCCCTATGTCACGCGATATCATATTGAACATAAGCCACAGTCTAAGTCAACTGAAGTTTCCAATTTTCTCGATCCTGAGTAGATTGATATGAGCAAATGACATTGAACACATCAATTCATTTGGGTATGGCCATACTGTTGGGTTTTGAGGGTCCTTGCGCAGCAGAAGCGGCAATAGAAAAATCAACAAACCCTAAGGCCCAAGATCCATCCACGATGATTAAATTAATAAGAAAATGAATTTAGAATACTAACCGTTGTTATGCGTTTAAAATCTTGGATCTTCAAATCTTCAAGTCTTCAAGTCTTCAAGCTTTAGATTTGATCTCCTCGTTCTTCACGTTCTTCGGATCACAATCACAGGAACACGAACTTGAGATGCTAAAGCAAGCATCCTCTATGTGTATCCACACGGGAACGAATATCTAGAACGATTCTAGATCTAGACTGCTAGATCCCATAGAAACTATTTCTATCAAAAGGCTATATGAATATTATGCGTTCTTGATCTTTGATTCTTAATCTTAGATCAAGAATTATGTTTCTCAAACATATTGGGTTGCATTAGTTTAATGGTTGGTGAAAATATGTATTTATAGGCCCTAGTCGTTAACCCTTAATGAACTAGAAGACCTAAATCCCGTCACCCAATTAAACACAAGAAATCGGCCCAGGCACCTTTGTCACGGTCGTGCTCTAAAACTGGAACGGTCGTGCCAATTGGTGCGCCCGGACATTCCCAAGCTGATTATTATTGGCACGGTCGTGCTTTATAATCGGCACGGTCGTGCTCTTTATCTGGCACAGTCGTGCCAGATAAAAAATCAGCCTTTTGCCTTTTTATAATTTGTTCTATTGTGTGTGACCCCATAGGATTATATCAAGTTGGTAATGAGTTCAACATATTTGTTCTCATAAATCATGAGCGGACCCTAGCAGGCCATCTTGATTACCCAATTGATATAACTTACCGAAGTTCGTTTATCCTCATAGAACATATCACAATCCTTTTGTCACGCGATATCATATTGAACATAAGTCATGGTCCACGTCAACTTATATTGTTCAATGCTTTCTCGATCCCGAGTAGATTGATATGAGCAAATAACATTGAACACAACAATTCATTTGAGCGTGGCCACACATTTCATCAATCTCACTCTTCGAGTGGCCCAAGCAGATATCTCTCTTGAGGGAGGGACAAATTCCATCTTGACTTATCATTCTTCCCTACAAGAATCCGATTATGCCAATCATAGCCTTTATGACTACCTGGTTAAGGGTAGCGGTTGACTATGTCAAATATAATGTTCATCATGTGGAAGACCATGATAATCTCATGTCTAAGGATATCAAATAATATAACTATCTGAAATTTAATTATGACATTTGACCATGATTTAAATCTCATAGCGGGTCATGTCCAGTACTTGTTCACCAACAAGTACCCATAAGTTTAATTTGTATCACATACACATGTTCATCATATGATCATCGATTAAACTTATACTAGTTTTTCATAAGTACTAGGGACGGGATTATTATAATAAACATGTAAAAACATATAATAATCCAGGTTGTTATCTCCATAACATGAGGCCTTTGTCAAGGGCCTAGAGCATAATCTCCAACAATCTCCCACTTGCACTAGGCCCAATCAACACGTATCCAATACCATTGAGCTTAGCTTATGACCATCATGGCAGCATGTGGAGAATCTTATGTGAGAAGATTATCCTTGTTATCATTCATAAGGTATTTTGCATATTTTGACATCTCCCATATCAACGATTTTTCGTAGAGATGGAAATGTCTGAGTGTGTGTGTTTGGATCACAGATGAGTCCTTGGCACCTTAGCTTGTGCAATAACCATTATTTCACAATAAAGATCCATAGGATTAGTAGTACTAGAAACTATTTCTAGTTTTACTAATAACATCTATATTCAAACAACTCCTTAGTTACAACTCATGTAACTAAATACTCAATTTTATTCGTAAAATAATTTAGGGTGTATTTGTTTGGAACTATTCCAACTAATAGCACTTACTTTAAATATATATTCATTCTGCGATCTTTAATTATCCTTGTCGATGTGAAAGCATGCATCTATGTAACCATTTACTAGATTATCTCCCATTCCAACAACCATCAAGAATGCATCCTTAGTTTCTCTCAAGTACATAAGGATGTTCTTGACCATTATATAGTGACTTTCACTAGGATATAATTAGAATGTTCTCATTATACTCCAAGTATACGAGTTATCCAATTTAAGTACATAATATGACATATATGATTGTAGACACTCCATTTTGGACGTTCATTTATAATCACACTACTTCTGTGTCTCGCCTTTGATTTGGGTCGAAACTCGTTAAGTTGGACATGTTTCATTATGTTTCTGACTGACTCCGTTAGTCAGGGGCCAAAATGAACATTACAACTGCTGCTGAGGGAAAAAAAGTGATTCCAGCACTGAGATGCCTCGTACGAGACATTGATGTCTCGTACGAGACATCCCCCTTGACATTCGGGTTTTTGGTCAGTTTCCTTGTTGATCTTAACCCCTTTTCTTGGCAAACACTCATGCAATCCGGGAAAACCTAATGGACGATCCTAGAGTCCAAAAATACCTTTGTGAGAATTAAGTCTTGGATTCCCACCTCAACTTACCTTCTTGGCCAAAACCCTAGGTAAAAGTCTCCTATAAATATAAGGTTCTTGAACCAGAAAAAGAGTAGACTCTATATTCACCAAACAACCACTCCAAATATGATAAAAAGAGGCTCTCATAATCAGCCCCTCTCTGATACCCATGAAATCTGGAAGATCAAGGCCTTAGTCAAGGCCATCCATAGGATTCTTGAAGAAAACGCTTAGGTAAAATCTTTGCTTTCTATTTTCTCATCTCCTTCTTTGCTTTGAAGTAGTGTGATTCCATTAAAGGATCATCCTAGAGCCTCTCCAATCCATGGAGATGGTCTCGAAGCACATGATCCGACATCCCAAATAAATAAGTAATTATTTATTTGTTTGCTTTTTATCTTTTGGTACACGAATGCATGATTTTGAAACGATGATGATGATTTCTTAGCAAGACCAATCCTAGATTGGGTGAATTGGGTGCTCCTTGACCTTCCCAATTCATAACTTAGCCCCCGAATCCAGACATCTCGGTCCGTGTTCCGACAATATCATGGTGGTGACTCTCAAACAATAAAAAGGTAAATCGAAGGACGGAAACGTGCCTCGAAGCAAAACCTCACATGCAAACAGTGGCGACTCCGCTGGGGAGAGATCACAGTAAGTGGGTTAGACTTGCGTCGAAAGAAATCATTGTTGTTTCAAAATTCTGCATTCTGTACGTTAATCTGTTCCCAGACTGAGATGCCTCGTACGAGGTATCACTTGTCTTGTACGAGACATCTCAGTTGTGCCCGGCTGATCTGATTCTCTGGTTTGAAAAAGGATTTTTGTTCGGTTCAAACACGTACACAGAGTTTCAGGTCTACCCTCCCCTCTATTTTTGAGTCTTGGGACCTTCCTAACGACGAAGAAACTCCCCATATATTATAAGGCTAACCTTTGTTTTGCAGGAGTACTTTCTAAATATTATCCCCTGTTTTACATGCGTTTGCCTTATGTGTGAACTACGACGGCCTGAGTTCCTCCACAAGAGGGAAACGTAGGCAGCCACTTGGCCCGGCCATTGCATGTTTTTGTTTTACTTTCAAATAAAAACTTTATATTTTATCCTTGACACCTAGATCTTGACTCTCACACACGTGCACACATGTAGAATAGTTGCACTACATACCTTATAAACCCGGGTCCCAATTGGAGGACGAATGTCGGTCAGCACCCCCATTCTAACGAATGGCCCTCGTCGGTCTCTCCAAAGATGGTGTACCCACTCCGTGACACGCTCCTAGAATGTGTTCATGGGGATCCTTAGCCGTAAGCCTTGCATCAACGTCATGCATACATACTAGCTAATAAGACACTCCTCGAGACTGGTCGGTTCGATTCTTAGGGTTTTTTTAATCTTTGCCCAAGATAACGCATCTTTACAATTTATAATCCTCCCTTTTGAATATGACGAATGTCCCTTCGATAAAATGTTGAACAAAGGATCTTAAAAGAATGGCAACCATCCCTACGGAAATCCAAGCTTGTGTTTTCCTACTTTCATTATTCTGTGCGGGATTGTGGATGCCATTTTGGCTTAGTTTCGACCGCACCGTTCAACATATCCCTTTCGGTTGTCCCTTTAAAATTCACATGGTTTGATTGCATTAATGCGTTATTTAACAAAGTGCAAAACAACTACGGGTCACTTAGGTTTGCTTAATTGAATGGTGGATTCCGATGAGAATATGAGACCTTTGCCCGAATTGTCCGTTTGGGAGAGTGCAATACAGGTGAAAAATAAGGGGCTCATATTATAGGGTGACAGAATCCACTGTTCCAGGTTGAACTAGAGTAGTAACCTCTTAAAATGGATTGAATTCCATCCGACCAATAGGATTAAAATCTGTAATCTGACTGTTAGGCTGGATGCCTCGTACGAGACATCCACTGTCTCGTACGAGAATCCTCCTTTTTCTGTGAGTATGCCGTGTTGGTCAACCCCTGTTTCATAAAAGCCGACTTGTTGGGACCCCAGCCTGGATTTGACACAGTTTCTGCACTCTAGGTCCGTCCGATCAGCAAAGTAGGTCCACACTCCCAACACAATCGCTCCAGTAGTCTACATCCGTGATCCCGTGACCAAGAGACTAGAAAAGGTTGCAGTAATGGCCGGCACCCCCATCACTGACTTGGAAACCGCTAAGACTGTCATTGCCCGACTTGAGCAACAAATCAAAGAGCAAGCTGAAATTGATGCCCGTGAGAGTGATCGTCACGCCCAAGACATACACTCTGTTCTCCAAGAGCTCCACGAACTCAAAAAGAACAATCAGAAGTCAAAAACCCCTCCAAAGATGGGGAATCCCATGCTAAGAAAAAGAATAAGAGGGATGATGATTCCGACTCTGATTCAAATACATCAGACTCTTCCTCCTCCTCCTATGACGAGGATACTAAGGCAAGTGATAAGAAAAAGAAAGCTAGTAATGACACCAACTTCATCAACTCCGCCACTGCTGAGTTTCTCGAAAAGAGGTTTTCACATCTTGGTCTAGAAAAGGGCTCCATCGTTCCGTTTGACCCCATTGCGCTCCAAAAGTCAATCACTAAGCTACCACGAAAGTTCCGCACCCCTGACATAGCCAAGTTCAACGGCACTACATGCCCTCATGTTCATGTTGAAACTTAAACTTAGGCCATGATTCCGATGAAAGTAGATGATATCGTCTTGGCCCAAAGCTTTCCCTAAACCCTAGAGGGGGCGGCGAGGGGATTGGTACATGTCTCTCCCCTTATCCACAAGGACCGATTGGGCTACCGCATGTGAAGTCTTCCAAAGGCGCTTCAAGGATAATACTACTTACCGTCCCACTAAAAGAGACCTCGAGCAAATCCAACAAGGTGCCAATGAGACATTTGGTGACTTCGTCAAAAGATGGAGAGCCAAGCTCACCGAGATTGTTGATAGGCCAACTACGGATGACCAAATGCATATCTTACTGAAATCACTCTGTAATGAGTATGAAGACTGCCTATCCGGTACTTTCTTCCCAAGCTTCTATGAACTTCATAAAGCCGGTCTCCGACTAGATGACATCTTCAAAAGTAGGAAAGAGGCTAAGAAAGATGGTGGATACCGTTACCCTAGCAAGGGCTCTACTAGCAAAGACACATCTGTCAATGCCATCGCTTTCAATAACCAAGGGAGGAGCAACTATTCCTCCGTCCCTCCACCCAACAAGGAAAAGAAGAAGAAGAGAGTCTACAACAAATTGGAGGGCATCACTCAAGGAGAACTCTTTGACATACTCGTAGAAGCCGGTAAGATCGCACCAAGGAAGCATCCTTCTACTCCAAGGGAACTCCCCCCAAATCATGCCTATCATCTCTACTGCAAGTTCCACCAGTTCAGTGGTCATGACACCAATACTTGCAACCACCTCAAAGATATGATCCAAGATCTCATAGATTCTAAGCAGCTAGGGGTTCCTAATATAGTGACAAACCCTCTCCCAACTGCGGGAGGAGGGATCAATGTAATAGAGATAGCTAGTGAGGAAGAGGAGACTACTCTCCTAGTTCCAAATGTGGGCAAGATTACTCCAAAGTTTAATAATGAAATTTCTTTCTGTTACATGTTGCCTCATGATCAAGTACTTAGTACGCAAAATAACAACTTTGTACGCGAGGGGGAAAACTTAGCATACTTCATGCTCCCTGAACCATGGATTGACCATAAGGGTAAGCGCCAATCGGGCTTTGAAATATTCAGTGACTGCGATCCGTACTCTCTCGAAATAGAACCGATACAATTCTCGTGGCTACCTCGAGAATTAGGGGGTACCAAGGCCGAAGCATTCAGTGAGTGGGACTTTGTGTTGGGAAAAGACCTACTGCGCCAATTTCTCAACCTTTGCAAGCTATGGGACACTCAGATTAATGCAATAGACAAGGGGGACGCTCTGAA
This sequence comes from Campanula takesimana, assembly GCA_026119855.1. Lineage (NCBI taxonomy): Eukaryota > Viridiplantae > Streptophyta > Magnoliopsida > Asterales > Campanulaceae > Campanula > Campanula takesimana. The sequence goes on along the minus strand of JAOWBW010000080.1, from coordinate 862,912 downwards.
CCGAGACTACACCAAGCTCATCAAGAAGAGTGACGAGCCTATTTAGAATTGGTACACAACTGGGGGACCCATAGCAAGTGAAGACTTCCTGATCAAGGAATAAGGATGTACTCCCCATCCCCATAGAGGAAGAAAGTTTGTAACTCTTACCTAAGAGTCAGATACCGCTACCGATGAGCTCACCCAAGAGGACTTGGATGCCATCGCGGAACATGTATTCCCCTACTTTCTTAATGAAAAAATAGATCTTTCTGAGTATCCCGAGATTGCTAGCGTCCTAAATGATGAATTAACTAATAACTCTAACGAATTAGATAATAATGAGTCATATGACGAGATAGATCAAGAAAACGAACAAATCTTAAAAGAAATTAATAAGCAAGTAGGTCTTCATGGCGAAAATGGTCCTATTGACGCCGAAGAAATGCAAATAGTTAATCTGGGGATGGACGATGATCCGAAAGAACCAAGATTGGAAGTTTCTTCAAAGGGGAAGACCGACAAGCCCTCATAGCGCTTCTCTGAGAATTTGTAGATGTATTCGCTTGGTCCTACAAAGATATGCCGGGGCTAGCCAATTCAATTGTTGAGCACAAGATACCACTGCTTCCTGATTAAAGGCCAGTCAAGCAGAAACTCCGTAGAATTAAGCCAGAATGGTCGGTACAAGTCAAACAAGAGATAGAGAAACTCCTGAGTGTTGGGTTCATCAAAGTGATAGAGTATCCAACCTGGTTGGCTAATACTGTGCAAGTTTCCAAGGCAAATGGAAAAGTCTGCATTTGTGTTGATTTCCGTGATCTCAACAGAGCATCTCCGAAAGATGATTTTCCTCTTCCAAACATAGACATGCTCGTCGACAATACCGCGAAGTACGAAGTTCATTCATTCGTAGACAGATTCGCCGGTACAATCTGATCCTTATGGCTGAGGAGGACCAACACAAAACAGCATTCACCACACCTTGGGGGACGTTCTGTTATACGGTCATGCCATTCGGACTCAAAAATGCCGGAGCCACTTATTAGAGAGCTGTAATTGCATTGTTCCATGACATGATACATAAATAAATGGAGGTGTACATTGACGATATGATCATACACTCCAAAGGCTCTGATAGGTAACACTTTGTCGACCTCAGAAAGTTCTCTGAGAGGTTGAGACACCACAAAATGAGACTTAATCCGGCCAAGTGCACATTTGGGGTAGTGAAAGGAAAGGTCCCTGGGTACATGATCACTGAGCGTGGTATAGAGGTAGACCCCGCCAAAATCAAAGCCATCATTGACATGCCTCCACCAAAGACGCAAAGAGAAGTCAAAGGATTCATGGGTCACCTTCAGTACATTAGTCGTTTCATTAATCAACTCACGACGATGTGCGAGCCCATTTTTAAGCTCCTCAAGAAGAATGCATCCCTAGAATGGACAGAAGAGTGCCAAGAAGCCTTTGAAAAGGTCAAAGAATACTTAGTAAATCTGCCCGTATTGGTTCCACCGCATAAGGAGAAACCATTGACCTTTTAACTCACAGTCAATGACACTGCACTAGGGACTATGCTAGCACAATAGCAACCCGATTCGAAGAAAGAGAACGCCGTATACTTTGTCAGCCGTCGCTTCCAAGGGGCTGAATTGAATTACTCTGCATTAGAGAAGTCGTGTGCTGCACTAGTATGGGTAGCTGAGAGACTAAAGCCGTACATGGAGGCATTTCCCGTATGACTAATAGCCCGAATGGACCCAATGAAATACATATTCGAGAAGTCGCATGTCTCCTCTAGGATAGCCAAATGGTACTTCATACTCGCGAGGTACGATATCACTTACATCACACAGAAATCCGTAAGAGGAAGAGTATTCGCGGACCATTTAGCCGAATTTCCATGCGATGAAGCGAAGGGGGAAGACCCGCGGTTCCCTGATGAGGATAACATGGCAATAGCAGAAAATAAGTGGCAATTATTTTTCGATGGCGCTGCCAATAAACGGGGATATGGCATTGGCATGTTACTAGTAGATCCCTCAGATTTCTACACTCCAATCGCAATACGCCTTGACTTTGAGGCCACTAACAATATTGCCGAGTACGAAGCTTGCATAGCGGGACTTGAAACGGCTTTAGAAAGAAATGTGACCGAGCTAGAAGTGTACGGAGATTCACAACTCATAATCTATCAGTTACTCAAGAAGTGGAAGGTATAAGTCCTACACTCCAGAAATATAATGACCATCTCCAAGACTTGGTCAAACAGTTCAGAGAGGTCACTTTCTACTATCTTCCTAGAGATAAGAACCGCTTAGCAGACTCGTTAGCCATGCTAGCATCACTTGTTGAAATCCCTGAATGGACTGAGGTTAAAACCTTCAAAGTCGCGAGGCGAATGACTCCTGCTTATTACTCAATCATAGACCTGCACGACTACAAAGAAGTGTGTAACTCTGTGATACCTTGAACGATAAACCTTGGTATTATGATGTATGGCGTTTCCTCCTAGATGGAACATTCCCATCAGGTGCGTCACCTAAAGCAAAGATAGGCCTTAAATGGTTTGCCGCCCAATTTGTTATCATAGGTGACGCCTCTATAAAAAACACCACGAGCAGTGTCTACTCTGTGCCGATGAGCACGAAGCCATAGAAATCATGGACCAAGTCCATCAAGGAGTCTGTGGAACCCATATGAATGGAAATATGCTAGCAAAGAAAATCATCCGACTAAGGTACTATTGGGCCACAATGGAAGCCGACTGCACCAACATGGTTAAGAAATGCCACAAGTGCCAGATGCATGCCAACTTACAACACGCACCACCGTCCGTGTTATACCCCATGACATCCCCTTGGGCATTTTCTAAATGGGGAATAGACGTCATTGGCAAAGTTTCACCGACAGGCCATAACGGGTACTCATTCGTATTAGACCGTTGTTTACTTCACTAAATGGATCGAGGCTCAATCCTACAAAGTCTGAATGCCAGGAAGGTGGTCGAGTTCATTAAGACCAACATCATATGCCGATATGGGGTACCTCATGAGATGATATCAGATAACGGCATGCTCTTTGAGAAGGAATGTGACCAACTACTTGCAGAGTACAAGATAGAGAGACATCAGTCGTCGCAATACCGACCACAAACCAATGGAGCAGTCGAAGCTGCTAACAAGACAATTGAGACCATCATTAAGAAAATGGCTAAGACTGGTAGAGATTGGCCCGACAAGCTGCCTTTTGCACTCTGGGGCTACCGTATTTCAATCCGTACCGCTACCGGTGAAACTCCATACGCCCTAGCCTATGGGATGGAAGCAGTGTTACCAATCGAACTAGAAGTACCATCACTAAGGGTTCTCCTAGAAAACCAAGTGAACAAAGTCGCATGGTTAGACAGCCGTTATGAAAAACTAGCCCTGCTAGATGAACGACGACTTCGAGCCGTCGTGCATATCCAAGCGTATCAACGAAGAATGGCCCGAGCATTTAATAAGAAAGTCAAGTCCAGAAACATCAAAGAAGGGGACCTTGTCCTACGTGAACATCGTCCTGGACCATTCAATCCTATGGGAAAGTGGGGACCAAGAAGGATAGGCCCCTATATAGTCAAGAAGGTGTTCTCTGGAGGAGTGGTACAACTCGCAGACCTAGACGGAGATCAACTGCCAAAGCCCGTCAACATGGACAAGCTGAAGAAATACTATTCATGAGTCCGTCCCCTATTTCAAAAGAAAATAGGAAAGCTCTCTAAGTTGAAAACCCGTAAGGGCGGCCTAGGCAAAAATTAGAGCAGGGAGCACGAGAAAAGAAGCCTGCTAGATTGAAAACCTGAAAGGGCGGTCTAGGCAAAAATCAGGGTGTGCATTAAAAAAAATAAAAAAAAATAATAGGGGACAGTCTCGTGCGAGACACCTATGTTTCGGGCGAGACATGTCAGTCAGCGAACATATTTTTCTCTTTCTTAAACAAGAACTACGATGACCTGAGCTTCTTATTTAATTGATGTAAAAGGAGAACGTAAGCAGCCTTTTGGTCCGGTCTATTCAATAAATAAAATCAAAATCTTATCTTCTTATTAATTGAATGCATTTCAAGAAAAAAATAAGAAAATTTCTAACATGAATACCAACTTGCAAAATAAAATAAATAAAATACTAAAAATCCAAACAAAGGTCTATCTTTGGCAATCTCTCGATACTCCTAGGGACCTATTTCTTCCTTAACTTAGTAGGGGCTTGACCACGATCCGCCTTGTCATCCCTCTTCCTCTTGAACCAAGGTATCTCAAAACCGGGAGGAACATCAAGTCGACTGAACACCGAGGGAGTTAGTCTCGCAAACACATGAGGCCTATCCAGAGCTTGAAATTTGCTGGGAAGTCCGTTCGCTCTCTTCTCGTAAAAGTCACTATCCAGAAAATCTTGAATGGCATCTACTCTGACGTTAGAAGGATCCTCCTTAGCTTCCTTCTTCCTCAAACTCAAGCTAGGCTCGAATTGGTCCCCCAACAGAGAGCGACGGATCTCATCAATACCCTCGACATTGGGACGGAGTTCCGAGAGAAACCAATCCAAATACTTATCCGACAAATAGATACTTCCTCCATCATGATGATGATTCGTCCAACGATCCATAGTGGTGCCTTTCCCCCAAGCGTGAGCCAAGCTCATAGATAACTCCGAGTCCATGAAGGAAATGTCTTGAGGCCGTCCCCCTTACGAGAAAGTGTCCTGTTGTTGACCGAATTGTCTCATGACCCTCCGAGTAAAATAGAAGGAAGAATCCCTCAAACCCGGAAGGACGACCCTGTCGTATCCAAGGGTATTAGCGACAAACCTCCTCACCTTCCAAAAGGATGGGCACCAAGCGATGTCATTGGTCTCCGCTTTAGAAAAAAGATGAGCCCACTCCTCAATGCTGAGACCCTTCACTAACAGTCTCCGCCTATGGAAAGTATAAGGTGAATACTCAATAGGAGAGTCCAACAATTTGAAATGTTCTCTGAGCCAAATGGTCAACAATAATTGACTTCCCGGAGTCATAGAGCCGGTTCGGTGTAACTCATCAAGACCATGAAGGGTCTCCCCCAAGATAAGAGAGATTATGTTGAAGGCCCGTCCTCTAGCTTGCAGAACGATGTCCATGAGCTCTGTGTCCACCATGCCACACTTGCTCATGAAAAGCACGCTTCGAAATAAGCACAATGCCAAGAGGAAACACTGGGAATCCACACCATGACCGCGAGTCACCCGACCTTTAAATCTCCTAGGCAAAGCGTGGAGATCGACATAGCGGTTGTGAACATAACTCTGAGCCTCAAGAAGGCCAATGCTCAATAAGTCCCTAAGAGACTCCGCCGATGCCTTGTTGCAATTAGGAACCGCAATCACCCCAGTCAACGGCATATCCAAGATAGCCGCCATCTCCTCTACAGTAGGAACCACCTCATTAAGTGAAAAGTTGAAGAGATGATTTGATGGATCCCAAAAGCGTGTAACTCCCTTTAAAAGATCCCAATCCGGTTTTAGGTTCTTCAAGGTGAAAAGAATCTTAAACCCGAACATATCCACGAATCTCTCTTGACGAGGTTTGTTGAACGAGCGAAAGAACGTTGCTAAGTTATTCTTGTAAAGTTCCACTAACTCTAAGTCCAAAGAGAACTCATCAACAATTATTGATGAAGGGACGGATTTACTTAGGGCCATTGGGAGCAAAAGGTTGAGAATTCTACTCCAAAAGAAAGGTTCTCAGAACTAATTTAAGGCTGCGTGGTATTCTAGGACGGACTAGAGGCGTTTATATACAAGTTTGGACACCAAATCCTCAAGGAAAAAGGAGAACAGCCGCAGATTCAGAGGATGGCTCGTACGAGACATTGATGTCTCGTACGAGCCATCAATCACCTCAGAAATCCACCCGAAATAGTTCATACATCACATATAAATGGCCCAACGCAAATCCATCTCATAAAATTATCCCTCGATTGACCAACCAGACATGAGTCAATACATTTACACCGTCAGAAATAAAACTAAAATTAACTAATGTATTGTGTGCTAGAGTTAGGAAATAATTGTTGCATAGGTACAAGCCAAAGAAAGAAAAAAAATTGTCTTCGCCTACACCGAGGCAATAAATACATCATCAACAAAAGGGAAGAATGGGGGAATCCTATCTAAGACGTGTTGCCATCACCGCACTATCATCCGTCAGTCCAAGGCCTCTTCCCGCAAGAAGCTAGATCCGCTGTCTGCTGAGCCAACAGTCCGAGCAGCCCTGCTGTCTCTCTTTTCACCCACTTGGCATAGGCCATGAATTAGGCAAGCCGTCCCGCGACCTCTCTATACTCAGCAATGGGCACCTGTTGAGAAGAAACAAACGGAGATATCAAAATCCTCAAATAAATGATAAACAGAGATATGAATTGGTAAAATGATGGAAATGATGGAAGAAGGGTCATAAATCATACCATAGTCGTGTCGGCAGGAGGTAGAATTTCCTCAGGCATGTCGTACTGTGCAGGAAGATCCTCGGTACTCTCTACTCCATCAGCCACGCTGTCGGAAAAAGAAGCTGGTCCAAGCTGTGGACGAAAAGGGATGTGGACAACTCCTTGGGCCTGAGCCTGATCACCCTCTATGATCAACTGAGGCATGAGATGAGCAAGAAAGTCCTGGTAATCAGCCTCGAAGGACATAAGGTCAAAGGCATCCTGACCAATAATGAGGTCCCCTCTCTCATCCTCTGCAATGGCATAAGAATTAAGCATATGGGCCGGCAGGTCCAAAGGGACGATGACGTCGAGTCTGCCACCACCTTGCTGGCGAGAGACTCTCTCTCCTAAGTAGAAGCATCCCCCACCAAGGCCAATCATCAACAGCCTCATGCCGAAAAACCCGTGAACATGATCAATACCTAAACTCCGCCATGGAAAGAAAGCGACAGCAGACTCGGGGACGACCTCCGATCTGTCAAAATACAGCCTCATGGGCTCCATCATCATATCAGCCCCCTTAGCCTGCTCATCACGGGTATCCCTGTTATCCCGGCGCCATCTCAGAGTATCTGGGAACGTAACAGTATTGTCTCGAAGGTTGAAAGTGAAGAGACCAAACATGGCGTATCCCCAGGCCTGCAAAATGGGAGAATAATAAAAAGGGGTCAATATACAAATAGCTCAGAAGAGGAATGCTAATAAAATAAAATGGGGCTGAAATAAAGGAGGAATATAGAAAAAAATAAGTATTATACCTCCTAGGCATGACTGTAGCCGCCCAAGCCAGCGTTCGCCCTATCCCGCGAACTCTCATCCATAGCCACATAGCAGTGGGACAAGCTAGCAGAACCCCAACTAGCATCAGGAACATGCTGCATGTCCCTCAACACACTCAGAAGGGTAAACAAAGCAGTCGACGCATGATTGGCAAACAGCGTCTTAGAGAAGGCCCACCATAGAAAGCCACGCACAGCTGCAATTCAGGTACCAGTCAAATGCATTTGACCAGCATTAACCACAACATAGGCATCGACCTTGTCTCTCAAGGCCTTCAGAGGAACACCCTTGCCTAGGGTACGCAAAGAAAAGCCCAGAAAATGCATTATATCTTCCCTACTAGGGGTAAAGTCCGCATCTACCTTAAGTGGCTCACCGAAGATAGGAAGCCCAATAATGGCATGGAAATAAGTAGGGGTCATGGTAACCTCCCCCCATCGCATGTGCATGGTGTGAGTACTATGCCACCAACGCTCCCGGATGGCCTGGAGCAAGTGCACGTTCCTCCTCTCACCGACAAGGCCTTCAAAGAAGGGTTTCAATCCGAGATTCTCGATCTCTTCCTTCATCTCGCCATTGAGAGTTTCCCATCTCTCAGTGACCGCTCGTACGCTGCCTCTACAGTTGTTGATCACCCTGAATGACTGTGGACAACAGAGACAAAAGAGACAAATGTCAAAAAATTAGTAAAATCCTCATTTAAGCATTTTACCTGAAAAGTCGCAGAATCGCCTGAAACGACAGTTAAAATCATGTACTACCATACTACAACGATTTTTACCACTAACGAGGGTGAAATTCTATCAAAAGATCAAGCATGCATGATAAACCCTAGCAGCAATAATTCTATGCGAAAATTGACAAAAGTCGAATTGCTAGAACACTAAATTGAGACATGCAACAATGAAATTGGCATGGAAACTCAATCAAAGGAAGAGATCCTTACCCGCCTGGTCCGAACGGCGTGAGAAACGTGGTCCTCCAGGAACGGGTACAACTCATCCGTCGCCCACACTTTACCCTTCATATGTCTACCGAAGAGGTGTTCCTTATGCGAACGATGCACACCGGCCATTTGCGAGGGTCGGGAATCACTAAAACTTGGTGAAATTGGAGATTTTTTAGTGAGAAAATCACCTAGGGTCAAAAGCTCCCGAGAATGGAATAGGAAAAGTGATTTGAAAATTACTTCCAGCGCCTAAAATGCCTCTGTTCTGCGCAAAAACAGAGAAGCCTCGTACGAGACATCGTTCCCTCGTACGAGGTATCCCCAGAAAAATCTGAACCCGGTTCAAGATGAAACATTGAGTCGTCAACAAATGGATATTTTCAGAATTGGAACAAGCAAAGTTGTTTCTCAGTACGAATTTATCCTCACCGCGCATCCAAGATCATGGGTGAGCAAAAGAATATGCATCAGCAAACTCTGAATCCCACGACTGTCATCAAAGTGTAAGCTAATGGCACATGATTTACAGCCGGGTATCCCACGACTGTTGTTGAGACGTAAGTTAACAACACAGGATCCCACCATTTAGAATCCCATAATTGTCATCAAGACGTAAGTTAATGGCATAGGATTCACATTTTCAACAGAAAGGCAGTCTCGTTGAAAGGGGAAGCAAGGTCCGAGTAATTGGTGTCTCCACATTCAGGTATCCCACGAGTGTTGTCAAGACGTAAGTTAACAACATAGGATCCCACCATTTAGAGTCCCATAATTGTCATCAAGACGTAAGTTAATGGCATAGAATTCACTTTTCTGGCGGAAAGGCAGTCTCGTTAGAAGGAGAAGCGAGGCCCGAGTAATTGGCGTCTCCAAACCCAGAGTCCGATAATTGTTATCAAGACGTACGTTAATAACATAGGATTCATATTTTCCAACGTAAGCGACAAACTCATTGGGAAGGAGAAGTAAGGTCCGGGTAACTGGTGTCTCCAAAATCGAAGACGGTTCGTCATCAACAACAGGGCATGTTCAGAATTGGAGTCAAAGAGATTGATTTCCTCAATATGGATTGCAACTGGAGATGGTTCATCATCAGCAAAAAGGAGTATATTCAGAATTGGGTCAAGGCTATTGATTCCTCAGTATGGGTACTCTCTAAACTCTAAGCTTTACTTATCGCAAGTATTGTTTTCAAAAATGATTTTCAAAATACCTTAAACCTCAGTTTTTGTGTGTTTTCAGAGTCGAACTACATTTGGTCTGATTTCCTTCCGAGGAATATGTAGGCAGCTTTTTAGCACGACCATACCCCTAGTTTAAAATGGCATCTTTTCTATCGACGACGGTACTTCATCTATATGTATCGTCGCCGAGGGGCTCTATAGACACCCCATTTTGGACATTCATTTATAATCACACTACTTCTGTGTCTCGCCTTTGATTTGGGTCAAAACTAGTTAAGTTGGACATATTTCGTTAAGTTTCTGACTGACTCTGTTAGTCAGGGGCCAAAATGAACATTACAACTGCTGCAGAGGGAAAAAAAGTGATTCCAGCACTGAGATGCCTCGTACGAGACATTGCTGTCTCGTACAAGACATCCCCCTTGACACTCGGGGTTTTGGTCAGTTTCCTTGTTGATCTTAACCCCTTTTATTGGCAAACACTCATGCAATCCGGGAAAACCTAATGGACGATCCTAGAGTCCAAAAATACCTCTGTGAGAATTAAGTCTTGGATTCCCACCTCAACTTACCTTCTTGGCCAAAACCCTAGGTAAAAAACACCTATAAATATAAGGTTCTTGAACCAGAAAAAGAGTAGACTCTATATTCACCAAACAACCACTCCAAATATGATAAAAAGAATCTCTCATAATCAGCCCCTCTCTGATACCCACGAAATTTGGAAGATCAAGGCCTTAGTCAAGGCCATCCATAAGATTCTTGAAGAAAACGCTTAGGTAAAATCTTTGCTTTTTATTTTCTCATCTCCTTCTTTGCTTTGAAGTAGTGTGATTCCATTAAAGGATCAGCCTAGAGCCTCTCCAATCCATGGAGATGGTCTCTAAGCATATGATCCGACATCCCAAATAAATAAGTAATTATTTATTTGTTTGCTTTTTATCTTTTGGTACACGAATGCATGATTTTGAAACGATGATGATGATTTCTTAGCAAGACCAATCCTAGATTTGGTGAATTGGGTGCTCCTTGACCTTCCCAATTCATAACTTAGCCCCCGAATCCAGACATCTCGGTCCGTGTTCCGACAATAACATGGTGGCGACTCTCAAACAACAAAAAGGTAAATCGAAGGACGGAAACGTGCCTCGAAGCAAAACCTCGCGCGCAAAATATGATGGATTCAATTGCAGAAGCATATGGGATCCTAATCATGTATTCTTGCTCATTAGTCTTCCAATAAGACTAAGTCTTGCCAAGAACATTGTTATTAGACAACTTTGCAAGTTCTTCTTCAAGAGTCTTGCATACTGAACAATTCAGTACTTTGTCTTTATAAGTACTTTGACACAAACCAATCAACTTCCTAGATCTATATCAATAGATATTAATTTCAAGGATGTAAGCGGCTTCTTCCTAAGTCCTTTTCATTAAGAAACCCTTTCAAATGAAATATATGTTAACCAATTATATAAGACTAGGAATAAGACCATGATCCCACTAATTTTCTAGCATACACAAGTATCATCTTTGATGAATTTCAAACGATTTGAACTCTTCATCAAAACGATTGTTTCAACTCCAAAAAGATTGCTTCAATCCATCACATGGATTTTCGCAACTCACATACTTTATTAGAATTTTCTGGATTAACAAAACCTTTAGGTTGTATCCACTACATCCTAAATTGATTTCCCGTTAAGGAACACTGTTTTGACATCCATTTGTCAAATTTCATATTCCAAATATAAAGATATGATAACGAGAGTTCTAATATCTTAAAGCATGACTACGAGTGAGAAAGTTTTATCATAGTCGAAATATGAGTCAACCATTCACATTTAGTCTTGCTTAATTAGTATGTTCTTTGCTACCCATGTTAGTTTTTTTCAAAGAAAACTTAATTTCATCTTTTGGTTTTTACACCTTAGGTTAGAATGATCAAGTTCCAAACTTGATTATTATACATGAATTGCCTTTTAGATTTTATGACTTCAAACCATTAATCTAATATGGAGCGGACATTGCATTTTGATAGGTGGTACATATGTTATTCTCAATGAACTTTACCTCAATACATTCTATTTTGAGAAATTCAATATTTCTTGTTATAGATTGTATCCTATCATATATACAAGTAACTTGTGTAACTTGAACGAATTGCGAAAGTTTGTTCAACTTCCATCTAAGGTTCTATGTTATTATATAGGTCTCGAACCATTCGAGATATATTTTACTCCCACTGGTTTTTTTAGAGATAAACAATTTATCTAGAAAAGTACCATTATAAGCAATAGACAATTGTTTCTTATAGGTAAAATAATATCCTCAAGTTTCCTTAGGATATCCCATGAAAATACATTTATTAGATTTAAGTGTGAGCTTGTCATAGACAATTCTTTTCGCAAAAGTTTCACCATCTCAAATCTTCATGAAAGACAAACCAATTTTTCTTTCATTCCATATCACATATGGTACATTTGAACCTATTTTGATGAAACTTCAAATTAGTGTGATTATAGCAGTTTCCAATGTATAATCCAATGTAAATAATGGAAGATCAATTTGACTTTATCATCTAATGAACCGTATCCAATAAGGTTCTATTCCTCCATTTAGACACATCATTCGAAACGGTGTTCTTTATGGAGTTAATTGTCAAACAATTTTACAACCTTAAAGATGATTGTCAAATTCTTGGTTCGATTATTCATCATCTCGATCAAATCGGAATCTTTGAATAGTTTTACCAAGTAGTACAAAAATCCTCATTTAGCATTGCCACTTAGTGCACCATATACATCAACATGTATTAGGTCTAAAAAGTTACTAGCCCTTTTACTACTCCTAGTAAAAGATGTCTTGGTCCAAGTAAATAAGATTTGCATATATCATATGATTCAAAATCATATGACTTTAAAACTCCGTCTCATAGAATTTTAGATATGCGTTTCTCATTTATTTGATCAAAACAATAATGCCTTAAGAATTTAATTATTTATGTTATAGCCTTATATATTATTTTGTTCTTCAAGATTTAGGATATTAGATTTATTTATATGATTTAATACTACAATAAAGTAAATCATAATAAATAAAGCACATTCTTATTCTAAATAAGAAATAAATATCCTTCATTATCTTATAACAGAATAATATTTTTATTTTAATGAGTAAAGTCACTTCATAAGTGTTCTACGAACAATGTTGCAACTCTTGCATCATTACCATTCATAGATTAACTTTACTTTTCATAAGTAGTCTTTCTGTTTATTAATTGTTGCACATTTATATAAATGTGGGATCCATATCCGGTATCCAATACCCAATAATTAAAAATAAAAAGATTAAACTTATAAAATAAATGTCAGAAGTGGTAGTCTCACTACCATTCACTTTCTTTGATCATCCAGAATTTTGATTGCAATTTTAAATGGTCAATCTAATTGCCATGTTACCAAATTTCATTATTTAGAGTTATAATTTTAGCCATAATTATTTCCTTTAGGTTTGACAAGATTTTTCTTACCTTTATGTTTTAATCCTTCTTACCTTTTAGAAATTCTTGAAGTGAAAAATCAAATTTTTGACTTAGATCATCATCTCTCGATACTAATGTTCAGAAATCTAGAGCACAAACTGTACGGCCGAAACTAAGCCAAAAGGCATCCACATTTCCGTATGGATCTATAGTCTGTTTCTAAATTCCATGTCTCATCAATTTAACTGATTTCAGCAATCAAGAACAATCCAGGATTCTGATTTCAGTTTTCTGAATTCTGAATTGACATCACTTTTCAAGAAACACGGTTTCAAAACCAACCATCTGAAACTTGATTCAACTTCAGATTCAAATTCTGAACAACACCTGCTCGGCCGAGTCTTAGGACCCGCTCGACCGTGCACCACAGAAAAATATATTTTCAATTTCCAAATTTTACCTTAAAATCGCTTTCCTTGATTCAATTAGGATTTGGTGTTCATGCTGATCAAATCATCATGATCGTCAAAACCAAAAATAAGCAATCTATTCATGAATCTAAAATCATCAACAAGTTAATCAAATTAAATTTTGATGATCCTACGGAACATATTAATCAAATTAATATTGCAATTTAGGTTACTTAGGATTATTAAGAATGTATTGTTTTCATTCTTGCTTTAGAACAATTTTTAAGCTCATGATCATATCAAAGAAATAAATTTCATTCTCCTTTAACTTTGTCCTTTCAAGAACAGATCGTAGCAACAAATATAATTAAAGATTAAGATAATATTCTACACAAATATGCAAATAAATATATACCTATATTTCATACCAATCAATTAAAAGATAAATAGTTGTATTTCATAAATACTCTCACTAAATTATATAACCTTCATATACAATAATTGTATAATATAATTTATGTAGGCTAAGATCCAACTTTAATTTAATTTTAAGTTCGATTTGGCGATACTGCTAAAAATTAAATTAATTAGGTAGATAACTCTTATCAATCACATCATATGTGACTCTTAGATCTTTTATGAGATTTTAAGTAGACATCTTATGTCAAACATGTTTTAATCTTACCTTGTGCTTTAGGCCCAAAACTTTATCTTTTGATAGCCTAATTAAGTTAAACCATGATAAACTCATAGGAACCACTCTTACTACACTCATCTTGTTCATACAAGGATAGAATCAATGCACCTACGCTTTGGCGTAACCCACACAAAACTACCCATGTAATCTCAAGTGTAGACAGCCCGCCTTGGACCGTTCACCCCGATTGCACATTTGATTTTGTGTTTCTTCCTATTTTATGTGTTTTCCGTTAGTTTATGTTACTATCGTTAAGTTCCTGACTGACTCCGTTAAGTCTATGGACTAAACTGAATAACAGTTCCGACTTTCTAGTCAATTCTGTCAGAAAAGCCATTTCAAAGTCGCGCGCCTCCGCCCTTAGGGGCCAGAAGCGCGCGCATCCCGCCACCAAGGCAGGAGGCGCGCGCATCTGGGCGTTAGTTACAGATTTTCTCCAAGAATCCCTCCCTTGCTCATTTTACATGATTTTACCCGGGAAAAATTTCTTTGTGACTTCGTTTTGGCACCAAAAACATATTGTTTTCAACTATAAAAACCCCTCTTGTCCAACCTTTCAAAGGGACCTTTTTCCAACATAAGAAAACTCTACCAAGGGAGAGGACTTTTATGATTTAAGAAACTCTAATCAAAATACTTTCAAGGCATTTTCCAAGGAATTCTCCAAGAAGTATTTGAAGTTATTTGAAGCTTGTAAACACCAACTTCCTCCTTTCTCTCTACTTCATCTCTTCTATTCTTCTTCTATTTTATCAAACGTGCAATCACCCAAACCATTTTGGGACATGACACCAAAGATCACTTCATTCTATTGAAGTCGGTCAAGGAGTTATCTCCCCACATTCAAAACACCCCTTTTAACCCCCCCCCCTTTTTTATCATTATCAAAGAATAGGAAGAACACTCTTTTATGTAGACTATGAACAAGCAAGACCAACATTAGTTGGGCGAGATGGGTGTTTAAGTACTTCCCATCTCGTAACCTAACCCCCGAACCTCATAACAAGAATCTCTGATTTCGTATCAAAACATAGGCTAAATTTTAGGTTTTTCTTATGTTCCGTTTAAAAACATAGGTGGCAACTCTAACACAAATTAAAACCAATTAGACATCCTAGGATCCTTCCACCGCTCTAGCCAAGTAGTGGGCTCTCCCGGGGTATCTACACCAAGTGTCTATCATGGGTTGGCACATGACTTAAAATTTTCAAGAAGGTTCTTTTCATATAGCAACACGCATAACAAAGGTATAATTAATCCAATTAATTAATGAACGGATACTATGCGAATATAATTATGAATTTGAGATTTTCATTGAGTCCTACTCTAGGTATAATACAAATTGAATAATGAATTTTTCATAGAGTCCAACTCTATTAAGAATACATTACTTCATAGAATCCAATTCCATGAACAATACGTATTCTACATTGCATCTCCAAGTCTGAAAAACACGAATTCAGAAATCTGCACTGCACGCGAACTGTATGAAAAATCTGCACGAATTCGTGCATTGCACGCGAACTGCACGAAAATTCTGGATGAAAATTCTGCACGAAAACGTGTATTGCACGCGAACTACACGAACACAATTTATCAAATCTTGATCCTTTAATGATTCAACTATTTATGATAATCAAATTATCATAAACATCAAACCCTAAGAACAAATAATTTGTTCTTCAAGATCAAGAATCATCAATTCAATAATCATATTAAATAGATTGATGATACGATAAATAGATTAATCATATTAATCATGCATCTTGAAAACCTTGTTCATAATCATACTATATCATATATATAATTGTTTCACCAAAAAATTCACATAAATCCTTATTCTAAATTCACATCATGCTAAATCATATAATCAAATCATATATTTAATATGATAATATTAAAATAACCATACATGAACATGGCTCTGATACCACTGTTGGGTTTTGAGGGTCCTTGCGCAGCGGAAGCGGCAATAGAAAAATCAACAAAACCCTAAGGCCCAAGATCCATCCATGATGATTAAATTAATAAGAAAATGAATTTAGAATACTAACCGTTGTTGTGCGTTTAAAATCTTGGATCTTCAAGTCTTCAAGTCTTCAAGCTTTAGATTTGATCTCCTCGTTCTTCTCGTTCTTCGGATCACGATCACAGGAACACGAACTTGAGATGCTAAAGCAAGCATCCTCTATGTGTATCCATACGCGAACGAATATCTAGAACGATTCTAGATCTGGACTGCTAGATCCCATAGAAACTATTTCTATCAAAAGGCTATATGAATATTATGAGTTCTTGATCTTTGATTCTCAATCTTAGATCAAGAATTATGTTTTTCAAACATAATGTGTTGCATTAGTTTAATGGCTGGTCAAAAGATGTATTTATAGTCCCTAGTCATTAACCCTTAGAGCGCGTTTGGTTGCGCGTCTTAACTCAGGATAGATGGAAACGGATTATTAAGACAAGCTCCGCCCACGTTTGGTAGGAAATTGCACGCGGTTACTAATAATACGGAATCACTGGATTATGGCGTAATCCCTCTCCTAAATATCCCGATCTATGGGGTGGTATTGATATTACCCGCCTTAGATCTCGCTGGAGTAAATCTTTTCTTCACAAAAGTACCCCTTTCTGCTGAAATAAAAAGCCTCCGATTGAAACCCTAGCGTCATTCATTCCTTGCTCTAGTGGTTTGCAACCAAAAGGTATGTTCTTCATCTTCATCATCTTATCTTTCAATTCTGTTTTCACAATCCAAATCAAGCTCAAATAGTTTTTTTTTTTTGGTTCTGTTTGCTGCTCGTTATTTCTTCTGTATTATGATTCTTTGACTTCTATTCTTCATTATCAATTCACACGATTGTATTTGGGGCTTCTTGTTCACAAGATGGGCCATTAATTTAGGGATGAAATAGTTGCCTACTAGGTGTTTGACATAAGGCTCAAGTGACTACTGTTTCTTTTTTCTTTTTCTTTTTTTGGTGATTTTTAAGATTAGATGGATATATCATATATGAATGGCAAAACTAATTAAAAAATTCTCCTAATCAAAATCAAATTTTATTTTTCTTAATATTCCCTCCGTCCCAAAATGATCTTCACATTTTTTTGGTCGTTACTATGAAGGAACTTTGAGTAATGGTAAAAAAAGTGTTAAAATCATTTTGGGATGGATGTAGTATTCATTTCGGGAGGAGTAGCTAGCACTATAATTGGTTAATTTCGCTTTTTGGAATTGCTCGATTTTAAATGAAAGGAATCTATGTTAAGTCATTTTAAGAATGAGAATTGTCCATGTGGTGTTGGGATGATGAACCAAAAAAGGAATCTATGTTCTTACTCTTAATTATTGTTTATGAACTAAATGATCTACTTCTTTTCTTTTCCAGATTTATATATATATTTTTTTTTAATTTCGCAAAGAATGGTGTGGTTTATATTATCGTAGTTATGAAAGGATTCAATAAGCGAAGACTCAAGTGGAGTGGAGAAATGGAAATGACACTTTTGAATGCTCTGCTAGAAAGGTTGGACGTCGACTGCACCCATAATGGTCAGTTTGTTTAGACCAAGCATTGCTCGTTCTATAGTGCCTATATTAAACGGAGAATTGGGATCAACAAGTGACATTACCGAACATGATATTGAGAACAAGATAAAGAATTGGAAAATGAAAATTTTTCACATCAATCATATCCTCTCACATGACGGATTTGAGTGGGATTCAACTATGTCAAAGATTGTTGCAAGGTCCGAGGAGTTGTGTAATAATATTCTACCAATTCATAGAAGACTTGGGGATATTTCGCTTCCATGTTATGAAATGTTGATAAAAATATTTCATCACCCTTACCATCATGAAGAACATTTGCACAGGATCAAGAAGGTTAATGAGTGAATGTTGAAGTTAATTAGTTTAGTTAGTTGTTTACACAAGAATTTTTAGTTGTTATATCATAATTCTTTACGTCAGTTGGTCAGTGTAGTTTTTTAATTTACGCTTATGTCAGTAAATATAAAGTTGAATTTTTCGTTCGCTACCACTTCCGTCCCAAAACAAATGTTCAAAATAAAATGTATATTTGTTGTTTTTGATCAATCAAGAGCGAAGTTTTTTTTTTTTTTTTGGACATTTATTTTAAGACGAAGGAAGTATTTATATGTATGAATTGTGTGAAGTTTAGGAAAAAATTAAATCCAAATATAGTTGAGCAATCATAATATGATTATGATAGGCAAAGGGTAATGTTGGAAAATTAATAATAATACAACATTAAATTATTTCTAACTAAACACCAAATTAAGTAAAGAGGGGATTAAAGCTTTATTATCCTGATCATACCAAACGCAAAATTACAACTAAATCAAAGATAATTAGTACCTATGATAATAAGGAGGAGATTAATTATCTCCTTACTAATAATACCCCTTATCCTTATCTAGCAACCAAACGAGCCCTTAATGACCTAGAAGACATAAATCCCGTCACTCAATTAAACACAACAAATCAGCCCAGGCACCTTTGGCACGGTCGTGCCCTAAAACTGGCACGATCACGCCAATTGGTGCGCACGGACATTCCCAAGATGATTATTATTGGCACGGTCGTGCTTCATAATCGGCACGGTCGTGCTCTTTATCTGGCACGATCGTGCAAGACATAAATCAGTCTTTTGCCTTTCTAACAATTCGTTCTATTGTGTGTGACTCCATAGGATTATATCAAGTTGGTAATGAGTCCAAACACATTTGTTCTCATAAATCATAAGCGGACCCTAGCAGGCAATCATGATTACCCAATTGATATAACTTAACGAAGTTCGTTTATCCGCATAGAACATATCACAATCCTTTTGTCACGCGATATCATATTGAACATAAGTCATGGTCCACGTCAACTTATATTATTCAATGCTCGATCCCGAGTAGATTGATATGCGTAAATGACATTGAACACATCAATTCATTTGAGCGTGGCCACGCATTTCATCAATCTCACTCTTTGAGTGGCCCAAGCAGATATCTCTATTGAGGGAGGGACAAATTCCATCTTGACTTATCATTCTTCCCTACAAGAATTCGATTGTGCCAATCATAGCCTTTATGACTACCTGGTTAAGGGTAGCGGTTGACTATGTCAAACATAATGTTCATTATATGGAAGACCATGATAATCTCATGTCTAAGGATAACAAATGATATAACTATCTGAGATTTAATTATGACATTTGACCATGACATAAATCTCATAGCGGGTCATGTCTAGTACTTGTTCATCAACAAGTACCCATACGTTTAATTTGTATCACATACACATGATCATCATATGATCATCGATTAAACTTATACTAGTTCTTTATAAGTACTAGGGACGGGGATTATTATAATAAACATGTAAAAACATATAATAATCTAGGCTGTTATCTCCATAACAAATGAGAACATGACATAACATGAGGCATTTCTCAAGGGCCTAGAGCATAATCTCCAACACATACACTATCATCAACCTTACTATCGAGTGGCCAAGTAGATATATCTCTTGAGATAAAGAGGGACAACATCCCATTTTGACTTATCATTCTTCCTTACAAGAATCCAATTGTGCCAATCGTAACCTTTATAACTACCTGGTTAAGGGTAGCATTTGAGTACATCAAACACAACATTCATCACGTGGAAGACGATGATAATCTCAAGTCTAAGAATTCTGGTGATATAACTAAATGAGATTTAATTATGACATTTGACCATGACATAAATCTCATAGTGGGTCATGTCATGTACTTGTTCACCAACAAGTTGTTGGGTTTTGAGGCAACATGCGCAGCGGAAGAAAGCAGTATGAAATCGACAAAACCCTAAGCCCCAAGATCCATTCATGATGATTAAACTAATAGAAAGATGAATTTAGAATACTAACCTTTATAGAGCATTTCAATTTTCCGGATCTTCAAATCTTCAATTCTTCAAGCTTTAGATTTGATCTCCTCGTTCTTCAACTTCATCAGATCACGATCACAGGAAGAGGAACTTGAGATACTAAAGAAAGCATCCTCTATGTGTATCCACACGCGAACGAATATCTAGAAGCATTCTAGATCTGGATTGTTAGACCCATTAGAAAACACTTTTCTAATCTTCAAAGGCTATATGAATTTTGGTGTTCTTGATCTTTGATTCTCAATCTTGGATCAAGAATTATGTTTCTCAAACATACTAGGTTGCATTAGTTTAATGGATGGTGAAGGAGATATATTTATAGTCCTAATCATTAACCCTTAATGACCTAGAAGACCTAAATCCTATCACCTAATTAAACTTACCAAAATCTGGCTCCAGAAACTCTAGCACGGTCGTGCTCACAAAGTGGCACGGTCGTGCCAAAGGGGGCGAATGTTCACAACATTCTGGCACGGTCGTGCTCACAAATCAGCACAGTCGTGCCAATTGGCACGGTCGTGCTAACAAATCGGGACGGTCATGCCAATTGGCGTGACCGTGCTCACAAATCGGTATGGTCGTGCTAAATGGAATGGCACGGTCACCCTTTATAAATGGCACGGTCGTGCCCGCCAGAAAATCAGCTTTTTTCCTTTTCTTGATTCGTTCTTTTGTGTGTGACCCCATAGGATTATAATAAGTTGGTAATGAGTCCAACCAAGGTCAAACTCATAAGTCATGAGCGAACTCTAGCAAGCCATCATGACTACCTAATTAATATTACTTAACGATGTTCGTTATCCTCATAGAACATATCACAATCCTTTTGTCACGCGATATCATATTGGACATAAGTCATGGTCCATGTCAACTTATGTTGTCCAATGCTTTCTCGATCCCGAGTAGATTGATGTGAGCAAATGACATTTAACACTTCAATTTATTTGGGTATGGCCATACACTATCATCAATCTCACTCATCGAGAGGCCAAGCAGATATCTCTCTTAAGAGAGGGACAAATCCCATCTTGACTTATCATTCTTCCCTACATGAATCCGATTATGCCAATCGTAGCCTTTATAACCACCCGGTTAGGGGTAGCGTTTGAGTACGTCAAACATAATGTTCATCACGTGGAAGACTATGATAATCTCAGGTCTAAGAATAAATGATATAACTATATGAGATTTAATTATGACATCTGACCATGACATAAATCTCATAGCGGGTCATGACCAGTACGTGTTCACTAACAAGTACCCATAAGCTTAATTTGTATCATATACACATGATCATCATATGATCATCAATTAAACTTATACTAGTTCTTCATAAGTACTAGGGACGGAGATTATTATAATAAACATGTAAAACATATAATAATCCAGGGTTGTTATCTCCTTAACAAATGAGAACATGATGTAACGCAAGGCCTTTCTCAAGGGCCTAGGGCATAATTTCCAACAATCTCCCACTTGAACTAGGCTCAATCAATGCGTATCCAATACCATTGAGCTTAGCTTATGACTATCATAACAGCATGTGGAGAATCTTATGTAGGAAGATTATCCTTGTTATCATCATAAAGATTTTGCATAATTGACACCTCCATTTGTAGATACCCCGATCTCACACTCCTTTTCAAACCCCGAATCGGTCTAAACCCTGAAACTGACCTAGAACCCTCGATTTGGCTGTGCGGGACTGCCGTGATCCTTATCGGTGCATCGAATTGACGAACGGACTTCAAATTCATGATCAGAGTGAAAAAACGAGCAAACAGGCAAAAATTTCGTTTTTCGAGGTGCGGGACCGGAAATGGGGCCCGCAACCCCCCGAACTGCTCGCTGTTATCCATTATGTGCATTAAAAATATATTATTACCTTTCCTTGCTAATTGACTTATTTCAGATATACCGGCGTGACCACAAAATTATTCCAAGCAACTTTCATGTTGGGCCCGCGGACAACCGGGACACCGGAGCGCGCACAACGGAGCAGTTGCGGAGCGGAAAGCCGGAGCTGAAAAGATGGTTATCCACATTGCAAAATATCTCAAAATATCTAAGCAAGTGGTCAAGAAGAGCAAAAATATATTATTGTCGTTCCTTGCTTATGAAAATATTTCAGATATACCGGCCTGACCAGAAAAATATTCTGAGCAACTTTCATGTTGGACCCGCGGACAACCGGGACACTGGGGCGCGCACAACGGAGCAGTTGCGGAGCGGAAAGCCGGAGCTGAAAAGATGGTTATCCACATTGCAAAATATCTCAAAATATCTAAGCAAGTGGTCAAGAAGAGGAAAAAATATATTATTGTCGTTCCTTGCTCATAAAAATATTTCAGATATACCGGCCTGACCAAAAAAATATTCCGAGCAACTTTCATGTTCGACCCGCGGACAACCGGGACACCGGAGACGCACACAACGGAGCAGTTGCGGAGTTAATGCCGGAACAGAGATAAGGAAGATGACTTGAATCCTTAGTGTAAGAAGGATAGATAATGATATAAAAAAAATCACCTCCCTCCTCCAATTTACAACCTCCCCCCTCCAATTTACAACCAATTTACAACTCCTTTCTCCATATTACCATCTCCCTCATCCATTATTCAAAAAAGAATTCATTCACACATCACACACACACACCACTCTCCATATTCACCACCACCCTTACTTGCTCTCTCTCAAGTAACCCTAAAACACCCTCAACCACCACTACACCACCACCATACTACCATAGCACCACCACCACACAAACACTAAACTCAAACCCTTTCAAACACTAAGCAAAAGCCTTAGAAAACAAAAAAAAAAAAAAAAAGACTTCCCTTGGAAGCAAAGGGAGCACAACCTAGGCTTTATTCTCACCTTTTAATCACCTCAAAGGGTAAGATGTAGTGTTCTTATGTAATTTCTTGTGAGGTTTAGCCACTTGTTAGGCTAAACCTCCATTTTATATTCAAAGATACAATATTGATACTCTTGTTGTTTTTTCTCTTCAAATGATATTATAATGATGTTTTGAGCTCTTGAGCATGCTATGCTATTGATCTTGTGTATATATATCATGCATGAATGAGTATCAAATCCTTGTGTGTGTTTGATTCAAGGGATTTTCAAAGAACCAACTTGTTTCCCCTAAAAAACCTTGAATCTGTCCATAGCTTGTAATATCACCTTGTGAGAACTCATGTAATCTGACTTAGAAGCATGGATAAATGTTGTTTTGTGTTGTTAATATGTATATATATGCATGTTCAAAGTTTCATGTTCATAGCTTTTCATTTGAGTTAGTTTTGATAGGTGTTTTCATGACATAAGTGAGATGCCAATATTCTGTCCATATGGTACCTTACTGCCTTGTTGCTTTGTTTAGGCATAGAAAACTTGGGTTTTGGTCTTAGACCACAAAATAGAACTTGTTCTACACAGAACAAGGAACATGAGTATGTAAGGCCGAGCAGGCAGTCCTAGCCTAGGCCGAGTCCGAGAAGCCTAATCCCTAGCCGGCCTCTATGACGAGCCGAGTTAGATGACGGGCCGACTTGCATCGTAAACCTCCCATTATCGTTGGGAAACCTCATCCAGAGTTATATTACAACTCTAAAATTAAGAGTCCATATCTGAACCAAGATAACTCTCCTATCAGATAACATGGCTTAGTTCATCCTTATCAGGAGTCTATCTCCAAGGAATATGAGTCCTACATCACCACGGGCTTCCTGGCTTTCCTATCAAGTCAGAACTCATACACCCGCGCCTATATAAACAGGTCCTCTACACAAGAAACGGGTAATGAACTTTTGGCTCTAATCTAGTCAATTGATTCTCTATTTTCTCATCACCCATATCCTTATTCTTACACCGGAGGGCCTTCGCCGGTGAAGCCCCGGTGTAGTTTACGTTTGTTTCGTGCGTGCAGATTCGGCCATCAAGAACTGTTGCTGGGATTATCCGACCCGTTAGACGAAGGCTGATCCAACCAGATTTTGGCGTCATCAGTTTGGTTCCATTACCGGGAAATCGATTGATCAGTTCTTTAGTCAGACAATTCCAAGACCATGGCCGGAGAATTGGTTGACGGGCGAGAGGCCACCCCTTCTAAAGAAACCACAAGGGATGCACCGCCCCCCGAAAACACGAACGCTGCTACACAGAACCAAAGACTCCCACCTACAGCACCCGCACAAGGGGGAGGAATGCATACCCGTTCAAAGGGTCCGGCCCCCAATGTTGTTAATCAATACGGGCGCCGCCGACGGACGGGATCCCGCAACAATGGGGCAGGACCATCACATCCGCCGCCATTGGACAAGAGAACGTTGCTTCAGCAGAACGTTCACACACTCCAACAGCTGGCCGAAGCCCAGCGGGCCCTGTTAGATCTTGACCCCGAAAATTCCTTAGCTAACCTACTTCAGCCATCTGGAACGAGGGAGACAAATCTTGACGACAGAGTGAGCAGAAGGGAGCCCCTACAAAATTGTAGACGGGATATGCCGCCCAGGAGCCGAGTAAGTCGTCAAGACGGACGGTTAGGAAGACCCAATCTAGATGGAGACCTGAGAAACCACATCAATCGCCGTCGAGAAGAATAAGAAGATGAATCCCCTGGAGTGAGAATTGTAGGGGAAAGACGTCGTGGGGACGCCCGACGTCATTCGCCTCTCAGACTGGATCCACCAAGGCGCACCCCACCCCGGCATGATCCACCCCGGCACACTCCACCTCGCCGTACTCCTTCAAGGCATCGCCTTGAACCGACACAAGGTGAAAGGGGACGCCGTGATCGAAGCATAGTCAGTTCCAGTCATACCTCAGCATTCAGCACAAGGGACATTGTTGACCTTAGAGAGAGACTCAACAACATTGAGATGATGAATCAGGGGCACAGGAAACCCAATAATGATTACGATGCCATGCGCCCATTCGCGCAGAGGATTAAGGATGCACCACCTAATCCGCAGTTAAAGCTCCCGCATCTAGACAAATACTCCGGCAACGCCGATGCTCTGGATTACATCCAAGCCTTTGAGGCCACCATGGCCCTAGTGTCCAATCAGGATGACGTGCTGTGCAAGGCCTTTGCAAGCACCTTAACAAAGGCAGCTCGGTCCTGGTTCATGGACCTTGAGAAAAGAAGCATCAATTCCTTTGCCAAGTTGAAATCACAATTTCTGGAATATTTTGCTACTGCTGGTGCTAGAAAGAAAAGGTTGTCTGACCTAGCCAACATGGTACAGAGCAAGAATGAGTCCACCCTGAGTTTCTACAACCGGTTTAGGGATCTTGCTGACTCAATAGAGGAACGCCTGACCGACAGGGAGATAATTGTATGCTTCACGAATGGTCATAGGTCGGAGCAGCTAACTTATGAATTGTCGATCAGAGAGCCCCTCACCAAAGCCGAGTTGTACCACGTTGCTTATGCCACGGCCATCGCCGAGGAGAAGAAAAAGACGTTATATGGTCATAAGGAACGAGACCGAGATCTTGACAAGTCACATAACGGGAAGTCGTCCCAGGGGACCAACGGGGGAAACGGCAATGGCAAAAAAGGACCAGGGGACCGAGACATTCACCACATTCAATAAACCGATCTCTAAGATCATGAATCTGGTGGATCTCCCAACCCCAAGCCTCTAAAAGACAACCCGAAATACCCAAGGGATACCACAAAGTATTGCTCCTATCACAGAGATAACGGTCACGACACCGAGAACTGTTTTGCCCTGAAGAAGATTCTGCAGAAATGGGCGGACCAAGGCAAGCTCAATCAGTTCATGACCAAGGACAATAAACGCCCAAGGGAAGAAGACAAAAACAATGATCAGGTCGACAGGCCACCTCGGGCTAGGTTGATAGGCGTGATCCGAGAGGAAATTCCATCAAACAAGAAACTCAAGGAGCAGATTTAAGAGCTAAGTAAAGTCTTCCACATCCCTCCCTGGATCCATGAGAGGGAGGAAGTGATCAGTTTTTCTCCGAATGAATTGGCGGGAAACTGTGCAATGAGAGAACAACCATTAGTCATCACAGGCCGCATTGATAACTGCGAGTCGGACATGCTCCTCATAGACTCCAGAGCGGCCAAGGATGTGCTATATTATCGCACCTTTAAAGAGATGGAACTTCCTGATACAATGCTGACCCCGTATAATGGAAGGCTAGAAGGGTTCACTAATCATAAGGCCGATGCCAAAGGAACCGTCGACTTACTCCTAGAAGTCGGCACTCACCCCTACAAAACCTCGGCCACGGTCACCTTCATAGTCATGGATCTAGACAGTGATTACCATGTTATCCTAGGTGCATCCAGTCAAGGAAAGTTGGGTCTGGTCGCTTCCCTCCCTCACCAAAGGGTGAAGTTCCCCACCCCGGCTGGAATTGGGTGCGTCCCAGGGTCGCCAAAAGATTTTTTGGAGCACGTAATGAAGTCCAGGAAAGCAAAGGCCAAAATGGAAATTGATACTCCTGATAAAAGAATCACGGTTTCAAAATCAACCACAATCACAACCTCAACGCCACATATCGGTGTTATATTGGCGTCTGTTGAAGATGAACCTAAAGAGTGGGTTATTCCTGACAACGACATCCCAACTAGGGACGAGGTTACCTACGGTTTAGACGGTTTTGGCTGCATCTCGATGAACACAGCTACGGACAACTGGGCTCTCGCCGTTGTCCCTAGCTCGGGGGCCACACAGCAGACTGATATGGAAACCGAGATCGAGAAACTGTTGGACATGGAAAACCTATGTTTGGAAGGGGAAGACAAGGAAAAGGTCAAGCAGATCATTGTCGAGACCCTAGAGTTCAGAGACGGCCCCGAACTTAAACCAGTAGATCAGTTAGACGAGGTCGTCATCAACCCAGACTATCCAGATCAAAAAGTGAAGATTGGGAAAAACTCTCCCAACAAGAACGAGAAGAGCTCATTTCCCTACTCCAAAACAATTTGGACGTATTTGCTTGGAAAGTAGATGACATGGTAGGAGTGAAGGAAGCTGTTGCTCTCCACAAACTGGAAGTCGACAAGTTCTTTAAACCGGTCAAGCAGACAAGACGAGTCTTCTCTACCGACAAGGAAAAAGCAATTGAGACCGAGGTCGACAAACTCCTCAAAGCCGGCATCATAAGAGAGGAAACATACCCTGAGTAGCTTGCAAACGTCGTCATGGTAAAGAAGCACAATGGCAAATGGAGGATGTGAGTAGAGTTTACGGACCTGAATAAGGCCTGTCCCAAAGATAGCTATCCCCTCCCCAGGATTGACAAGCTTGTAGACTCCATTGCCGGCCATCAAACCCTCAGTTTCTTGGACGCCTACTCTGGCTATCATCAAGTAAAAATGGCGGAGGACGACATAGAAACGACGGCTTTTCAAGCTGCAGGCGGCGTATACTGCTACGTCATGATGCCTTTCGGCTTAAAGAATGCAGGAGCCACGTATCATAGGATGGTGAACAAGGTCTTTAAATCTCAGATAGGACGGAATATGGAGGCCTACATTGATGACATGGTGATCAAGACCAAGATCGGCAGCCATATACCAGATCTGGAGGAAACCATTAACAACTTAAAAGCTAACGATATGAAGCTCAACCCTAGAAAGTGCGTCTTCGGGTTACAGCGGGCAAGTTTCTAGGTTTTATGGTTTCTCACCGAGGCATCGAGGCTAATCCAGAAAAGATCCAAGCCTTGATCGATATGAGGGAGCCGACTTGTATTAAAGAGGTTCAAAGGTTGAATAGGAGAGTAGCAACACTCGGTAGGTTTATTGCTAAATCAGCAGAAAAGTCCCTCCCCTTCTTCAAAGCCTTGAAGGGAACCAAGGATTTTCTTGGACGCCAGAGTGTTCGACCTCGTTCCAGCAACTGAAAGACTACCTCGGCTCTCCACCCCTACTTATTAGCCCAGTCATGGGTGATACATTGTACGTTTTCTTAGCTGCAACCGACCGAGCCGTAGCAGCCGTGCTAGTCAGAGAAGAAGGCAGTATCCAGAAGCCAGTCTACTACGTCAGCAAAGCACTGTCGGATACCGAGAGTAGGTACTTCATGCCGAGAAAATTGCTTATGCCTTGGTAATTGCAGCCAGAAAACTACGAGCTTACTTCTCGGCTCATCCAATCACGGTCTATACCAATGCTCCTCTTAGAAAAATACTTCACAAGATGGACAGCTCAGGACGCCTACTTAACTGGTCGATCGAACTGACCGAGTTCGATATAACCTACAAGCCAAAGAAGACTCTTCTGGCCCAACCTCTTGCTGACTTCTTAGTCGAGACCGCCTTTACAAGTGAACATACGGTGACCACCTGAAAAAGGAAGTTCCCTATGGATAGAGAGCCCTTGGAAGAACTACCGCCCAACTGTTGGGTCCTATACACCGACGGGTCAACTACCCAAGGAAGAAGCGGCGCCGGGGTCTACTTGACTAGCCCTGCCGGTGAGCATGTTGCACGTGATTTTATCAGGTTCAAGTTCCCTGCCTTAAATAATCAGGCTGAATATGAAGCCCTAATCCTGGGACTTGAAAGAGCCAAGTTCTTTGGCGCAACAAGACTGGTAGCATACAGCGACTCCCAACTGGTGGTGAACCAAGTTAAAGGGGAATACAACACCGAAAACCACATGCTGACCAAATACAAAGACCTCGTCCTAAACCTGACCAAGAACTTTGAGTTCTGGGATATACGATAAGTCGGTAGAGAATACAACCTGGAAGCCGATCTACTTTCAAAGATGGCAACAGCTGAGGACTCGGACCCCCTGATCATCTACACCGACCAGCCTGCTTATGAAAGACTGGAGATTTTTCTCCTAGATGACGAGGAAAGGACATGGATTGACGACTACAAGGACTACTTGGAAAAAGGAAAACTTCCCGAGGGCGAGTTAGAGGCCAAATCGATCAAAAAGAAGACGGCAAGATACATGGTCTGGAATGGCATCCTGTACAGAAGGTCATTCTCTAAAACTCTCCTAAGATGTGTTGCGCCAAAAAGCACCGAGAAACTCCTCGCCGAGGTACATGGGGGAGTTTGTGGGGGACACCCGGGGGCCAGAACCCTTGCCGACAAAATCATCACACTCGGCTACTATTGGCCAAACATGAGAGAGGATGCCCAAGCCTACGTAAAAAGTGTGACAAATGTCAACGCTACTCCGACCTACCCAAAGTACCTGCCGTAGAGCAAAGCTAGGTCATACCGACATGGCCATTCGACTTGTGGGGAGTCGACATCATTGGACCATTTCCACTAGCCAAAGGGAGCAACAAATATGTAATTGTGGCGGTCGATTACTTCACAAAGTGGGTAGAGGCGAAACCGCTAGCAAAGATCACTGAAGAGAACGCCATCAACTTTATCCATGACTACATATGGTGCCGTTTTGGCGTGCCGCACACTATAGTGCAGACAATGGCCTACAATTCTCTGATGCCTTCACCCAGGAGTTGAATAGGTTGGGAGTCAAACACAAGAAGTCGTCGGTCAGCCATCCTCAAGGCAATGGACAAGCCGAGGCCGCCAACAAACTTATCTTAAAAGCACTCACCAAGAATTTGGAAGGAAGTCAAGGAAAGTGGCTGGACGAAATCCCCCTAGCTCTATGGGCCGTCCGTACAACCACTCGGGGGCCAACTGGGGAGACACCCTTTGCTATGACTTATGGTTCAGAAGCGATGGCACCAGCCGAGATGGCCTTGCCGACTTTCAGAGTAACCAACTATGATGAGGTCGTCAATGAGTACAACCGACTACTGGATCTAGACCTAGTCGACGAAAAAAGGGTGACCGCCCAACTCAGAATGATCAATTGCAAGCAAAGAACCAAGGCCTACCATGAAAGCAAGGTAAAAAAGAGAACCTTTGAAGTCGGTGACTGGGTACTCAGAAAAATTGAGTCGACACACCTGAAGTCACAACAGAATAAGCTCTCGCCAAACTGGGAAGGCCCTTACGTCATCACCCACATTATACGGGAAGGGACCTACATGCTCAAAACTCCGGAAGGAAAAGAGCTTAAACACCCATGGCATTCCGAGCACTTGAGAAAGTACTATCAGTAGCATCTTGGTTAGCTATTTATTCTTTTTATCAAATTTTCAGTTTTAGATTGATATAGTTGATATCTAGTTGTCTTAGTTTGATTTTATCAATAAAATTTCCTTTATTTCATTTACATCAAGCTTTGATTATAGTGCATGACACGGTCACCTACCGATGTCGATGAGCACACTTAAAGCATGACTTCTAAAGCCTAGTTCAATAACTAGCACCTTAACGAAGTCGACGAGCACACTTAAAGCATGACTTCTAAAGCATAGTTTCAATAACTAGCACCCTAACGAAGTCGACGAGCACACTTAAAGCATGACTTCTAAAGCCTAGTTTCAATAGCTAGCACCCTAACGAAGTCGACGAGCACACTTAAAGCATAACTTCTAAGCCTAGTTTCAATAGCTAGCACCCTAACGAAGTTGACGAGCACACTTATGCATGACTTCTAAAGCCTAGTTCCAACAACTAGCATATAAGACGACTTGAGTTGATCCTAACGGTCAGACTCAACGTATCAAAACCAAACACTAGACGTTCGTCGGAACTCAATGGTAGACCACCTCGGCCAGAACATATAAAGCTTATTATGGTTTTCCACATGGTGAGTGACCACGGCCTACAAACGTAGCCTGAACTGGCTATCGCATCTCGTCACATCAGATCGTTGAGACATCTCAAACCGAGATAAAATAAACGAATTAATAACGAGATAGTACTTAACTGAACAGGTTAAACAAAGGCTAAAACACCTCAAACCGAGGTTCTCAAAACAAGTGTTTACGCCCCCCAGTAAACACTGGGTCCAGGCATACGAATACTTGGGACATACAAAAAGTATTTAAAACTCCCCCGGATGACGTTGGGCAGAGTGAGACAAGTGCTAAATACAACTGTTCCAAGCCAAACCGGCTTTACAAACTGAAACATTAAGGCATCAGATCAATCCACACCGGCACGGGCCTCATCCTCGGTTTCCTCCAGCAATTTCTCAAAGTTATCAGGCGCCAGCTCCGGAGGTTCCCAGACGGGCCTATTGGCCTTGCGATCTATCGCCTGATAAACCTGAGACTTCCTTCAGAGAACGGAATGAGAGAATGCGCGGCCCGCGCCTCAACACTGTAGGCGTCCTGATGATAGAGACGAGCACACTTCTCCAATGGTACATTAACTTCGGGATCGAAGTAAAGGAGATGAGTTAAATTGGACCAGGCATCATTGTATATCGTGCCGACTCTATCACTCAGGTCTGCCTTGAATTGGGGCCCGCTCTTATAAGCCTCCACGGCCGCCTTCTCTTTAATCGCCACACTCTCCTCCAGACGAGCATACTGGTTTTCCAACAAAGCAAGCTTCTCCTCAACGGTAGCCTTTTCTCCCGCCAACGTCTCAGCACGCTTGCTCTCATCCTCGAGCTCGTTTTTCGTGGCTAGCAGAGACTCCTTCAGCTTTGAGACTTTTCCTGAGATTGGCGATGTGACGCGTCAAGAAAATATTTTTCTTTCTCTAAGCTAACTGCTTTGTCGGTGAGATCGTCAATGGAGCCTTTAAGCCTAGACACCTCGGCTTCTGTCTCCTTCAAGGACTCGTAGGCGTGCCGATACATGGTGTAATCGGTTTGGGCAAGAGATGCAAGCTACAAAAAAGAAAGAAGAAGTAAATAACGACATAGAGCAGAAAGAGAATGGGATAGCCAGGAGCTTTACCTCGCTAAGGAGTAAGCCTTTGCGGTTCAACATTTGCTGGGATGTGGGTTTCTCGGCAATCAACTGCTCAATGGTATCCACATTCATGGCCCGCTTTATCACCGGACCGCCCTTCTTCAGAGCAAGGCCCGAACGAACTGACACGTCCAGACCCGACAGAATAGGGACACCACCAAACCCTCTACCCAACTCTTCACCTCATCGTCAGGCAAGGCCGGGCTAAAAGCAGAATCATGAGCAGAGGGAGTTGCCTTTTTCGGAGCAGGAACCTCCCTGACCTCCTCCCTGGATCTTTTCTGACCGTGATGAGCACCCCCACTATCCGACTCAATCACAACGCGCGTATCCTGACCGTGACTCTGAGACAGACTATCGTGAGCAGCCTCTTCGGTCTCGGGGGCCACCACGTCGGCCCCTTCTCCAACTTCCCCAACAAAGCGGTCTGATATAGGCACTACGGAATCATCTTTGTTCTGAAGCAGCCTCTGCCTATCTTCCATGTCATCATGACGCTTCTCTAAGGCGGCAGCTTTAGACCGTTGCTTCTTCAACCTCGCTGCCTGAACAGGGTCAAGTTCCTCCAACTCGAACTCGGCAACTTGCTCCATAGTCAAAACTGCACAAAACACCAAGATTAGACCGAGACGAGGCATCAAAGATCAGGGAAAAAAGGCAAGGTTAGATAATTACATCCTATAGTATCTTCAGTCTTAAGGCAAATGTTGTTTTGCTCCTGGCAACGAACATAGTCACGAAGGAAAAAAAAATTGGGATGGAGGATCCAATCCGGGAACCTATTTCCCCTCAGAACACTAACCTTAGGGACGACCCCGTCAAGGGGACCCTTCATCAACCCGGCCTGAACATAATAGCGGGGATCTTTCTCCAGTTCATTCCAATCCAAAGTACCCAAGTTGGAAAACTCCTCAAGTTTAGCGATCAACCTATCGCTCCATTCAGGCTTGTGGACCTTATAAGGACGGGATGGTGCGTATTCGGGGATGGCAAACTCCCAACCGAAACGGGATTCGACATTAATTATATGGGAATTCCACCCCGACACCTTGCTGACTGTGCCAGAAATTGGGGTGATAATCTTGGGTTTGGAGGGATCGGACTTGATGGTCAATGTTCTCGTAGTCTTGTTGTAACTCACGTTGAAGAAGTGATCGAAAACAGATATACACGGTTCGAAGTTAAGACTGCGACACAAGACAATGAAACTAACCAGGTACCTGACTGCATTAGCACCAATATGAGCCGGCATCAGTTCCCACGACTCCAGAAATTCGTTAATGAAGGGTCAAGAGGAAGCCGTAGTCCTAGTTAGAATTGTTTAAAGAAGAACGAGACAACAACCTGGTCGTAGTAAAAGTTATGGATCTTTTCATCTGTATCTAAAGGAATGGCCTTGCTATAGTACAAACGATATTCCTCTCGATCCACTCCGTACCGAGAATAGAGGGCCTCAATCATTTCTTCACCCTATTTGGGATGCTTACCTACAACGGGACCTGACTTCCCCACTTTCCTACTAGTCATCTTAACACCGGCACCTCGTCTTGGCCTGGAAACACCGGCATCGAAGCGATCCACTATCCTATTGGAGGTTCTCTCCCCGGCCATACCTGTAGAAGAAGCAGAGGGGTTAGACTCATCGAGAAGCCTTGGAAAGGCTGTATTCCCCCCCGAATCAACTACGGGGACCGAGGAGGTTGCACCCTCAAGACGGGATCGAATCAAGGATTTATCTTTTACATAAAATAAATAAATATGGTCAAGGACTCTAACCTCGTTATCAAAGACAATCATGTCGGCATCGTCTTCCCCTCTAACCCTCAGGGCATAAAGGCCAGATGGATACCTCAGATCTTCCCTAGGTGACCCCCTCAAGTACAGGATATCCCCCACGGCTAATAACGACAGCATATTCCAATGCCCATTTGATTTAATATAAATCCTATTGTTTCTTTGATAACAACCATACAAGGGATTTACACCCGAAGTCAGAGGTCCAGACATTGGGAAGAGGTGAAAGTTTAAGAAATAAAGTTAAGAACGGTGGCGGACGAAGCGGCAAAACCCTCAAAGAAATGCTCGAAACCCCAAGTGTGGAAAATCAACAAAAGGAAGGGGGAAGAATACCTTAAAATGGAAAGAGATCGGAGGGAGCTAGTCGAGGGGCCGCCTTAAGCACTTTAATCGAAGCAGATTGAGGGGAGTCGCTCCAAAATCAGAGTTCTTGTTTGATTCGCCGGCGGCAGCCACACTACGCAGGTGAAGAACTGGAAAGTAAAAATATTTTCAAGGGTTTATTGTGAAGTATATATAGTCGGGTCGAAAATTATGGGTCCGGGTTTAAGTCGGACCTGACCCACGATCCATGGGTAGCACGTACTCCCACTAACTCATCATGATCCACATTTAATGGACCGCGTTTTCGAGGTGACTGTCCCATCACTGGGACACGTGCACCAATCAATATAATGAGAAGACGAACGATTGAAGTGACTCAACCATCGTTTGAGAAACACAAGCAGACTGCCAATGATAGATCAACACGTGTCAAGATGAGACTTACAACAAGGATGCCAGTCGGCTTCAAAAATCCCACTTTTCGGATGCCTGGATCGACATTGAAGGGTTCAGCACACAGGTATAGCCGACACTCCTACAATGGACCGACATCCTTAGTGGTATCCAAGACCAGGATGAAACCGAGATGAAGAAAGGTCAAGTTGATGTCGGGCGGTGATTAAAGTTATGGTTGAACGACAGGTGCAAATGCTTTCCATGCCGACATGTCAACTGAGATTGTATGATCGGCATTGTTCTATGCAACATCGTGTAAAAGGTGATGATAATGAAAAGATTCAAGGTCATACAAATCGTAGAGAATTCAAAAACGAGGCAAGGAGGGCAAAGGAGAGAGCCCTAATATATATATATATATTCAACAAAAGACCCCCACAGCAAGGCCGGGGGCTTAGCCTGTACAAAAAAGAAAGAGAAAAAAGGTTACTACTATCATTAGGCCAACATGAAGTTATTTATTTTGGTTCTCTCGGTACAACTTCATCTCTTCCTGAAAAGCTTTGAAGTCTTTTTCTTCTTCTTCGTCCTCTTCATCAACCTCGCTGGAGCTGTTGTCCTCATCATCACTTGAGGCTTCATCACTACCTTCGGCGATGGACTCCTCCCATTCATGATTGCTATCATCTGAGTCTTCACCATCCTGACAGTAATCCTCAGGGGGGAAGTAAGGAAACCATCAGCAGATTTTTTGTCATTCAGGACGGGTGAGTCCTTCGCATCATCTGAGGAATCACATTCTTCTGGAAAAGCATTATCATACTCTCTTTTGGCCATGGATAAAGTTTGGGAGAAGAAAAGGAGGCAAGGATAATATGGAAGTTAAAACACAGATTCTCTATTTATAGTACTTAAGATGGAGTTAGTTGAAGGGTAATTAATATTACTCATATGTGGAATCCAACTGGAGTTTTCCAATTCCAAGAAGAACAATGATTCAATTAGCATTAAATCCTATGGGCATCAGCAAATCGAAGCAAGGATTTTGGCGGCTACAACTGTCACATCAATCAACCAGAAATTAAATACCCAACAATTTCTATTCGCCATGCCGAGATAGAAACTCGGGGGCCACTGAACGACATAAACCGACCTGGTAGATGGGAACCCGGACATTAGGCCCAGCGTACCTAATGGACCTATACCGAGAGGCCTACTCACGAGCCCATGCTTATAGGTTGACATCAGTAAGGCCGAGCAGGCAGTCCTTGCCTAGGCCGAGTCCGAGAAGCCTAATCCCTAGCCGGCCTCTATGACGAGCCGAGTTAGATGACGGGCCGACTTGCATCGTAAACCTCCCATTATCGTTGGGAAACCTCATACAGAGTTATATTACAACTCTAAAATTAAGAGTCCTTATCTGAACCAAGATAACTCTCCTATCAGATAACAGGGCTTAGTTCATCCTTATCAGGAGTCTATCTCCAAGGAATATGAGTCCTCCATCACCACGGGCTTCCTGACTTTCCTATCAAGTCAGAACTCATACACCCGCGCCTATATAAACAGGTCCTCTACACAAGAAACGGGTAATGAACTTTTGGCTCTAATCTAGTCAATTGATTCTCTATTTTCTCATCACCCATATCCTTATTCTTACACCGGAGGGTCTTCGCCGGTGAAGCCCCGGTGTAGTTTACGTTTGTTTCGTGCGTGCAGATTCGGCCATCAAGAACTGTTGCTGGGATTATCCGACCCGTTAGACGAAGGATGATCCAACCAGATTTTGGCGTCATCACTTTTCATTTGAGTTAGTTTTGATAGGTGTTTTCATGACATAAGTGAGATGCCAATAATCTGTCCATATGGTACCTTACTGCCTTGTTGCTTTTTTTAGGCATAGAAAACTAGGGTTTTGGTCTTAGACCACAAAAGATAACTTGTTATACACAGAACAAGGAACATGAGTATGTAAATAGAATATTTTTAGCCTAGTGGAAGAACATATTTCCATTTTTTGTTTGAGCTCTCTGTTCTCAGATTTGTGCTTGTCCATTTCTGATATAAAAAATTCAGAAGTGTTTTGAATGACTTAAAATTGTTTGTTGGACTTGAAACTCTCCAGATATTAACTTTGACATGTTAGGAGAAACTTTCATGTTTTGTGTCCCCCATGATTCCCCCGTTTTGATGATGAAAAAAGTGGATACGTTAGGGATGTATGAAATTCTGTCAGACTGGGCTGTGAAAAGAATTGCCTTGCATGCTTTGTTTGAACACCATAACATGCCCCTAAAATCAAGGGAAAAATCATGGTAGATTTTTAATGTGTTTGGAAGTTTTCTTGACCTTTACTTTCCAGATTGGATGAGTACAAGAACAGGTACACAAAGAAAGGTGCACAGCAGTCCCTGAAAATGTTTAGGGACGGAGTTTCGGACATTTATTTGTTTTGGGAATTGTTTCCCTTTTTGTGCAAATGTAAATATTAACCCCCCACCCCTTTATGTGTTTTATTCACTGTATATAAATGATAAAACCATTTTCTAAAACCAAGTGTGAGTCCACCCAAATCGACTCCCATTTGTGAATAAAAATGAACCTTCCTAGAATAGGAAGACCTCCATATATTAAACCACCATTTTTTGTTAGGGCACAAAATAGCAATTCAAAAGGCATAAAATGAATCTACGTGGCATGCATATAGAGACCATCATGGGCGAAGAGAATGCCTAACCCCTTCTCTCTTCGTAACTTAGCCCCCGAACCCACTTTCTCTAAAAAAGGTTTTTTCTTCGTTTTTCCTAAAATTAAAATGAGGTGGCGACTCTTGCAATTAAATCACAGCATCAAGAGGAAACCATTGTGCGGGAACCGAGCGCATTTCCAAAAGCGCATCAGCACGAGGCGAACCCGAATCGCTTTCGCGAGCGATCATTTCGAGGTTCGGTTTCGAGCGCGGGCTCTCACACCATGTCAACGATTTCTCGTAGAGATGGAAATGTTTGAGTGTGTGTTTGGATCATAGATGAGCCTTTGGCACCTTAGCTTGTGCAATAACAATTATTCCACAATGGAGGTCCATAGGATTAGTAGTACTAGAAACTATTTCTAGTTTTACTAATAATCATCTATATTCAAACAACTCCCTTATTTACAACTCTTGTAACTATATACTCAATTTTATTTGTAGAATAATGTATAGTGTATTTGCTTGGAACTATTCCAACTAATAGCACTCACTTTAAACATATGTTTATACTGCGATTTGAATTACCCTTGTCGATGTGGAAGCATGCATCTATCTAACCATTTACTAGATCATCTCCCATGTCAACAACCATCAAGAATGCACCCTTTGTTCTTCTCAAGTACATAAGGACATTCTTGACTATTATCTAGTGACTTTCACTAGGATATGATTAGTTTGTTCTCATCATACTCCAAGTATATGAGTTATCCCGTGTAAGTACATAATATGACATACCTATTAGATCCAATTGCCGAAGCATACGGAATCTTAATCATGTAGTCTTGCTCATTAGTCTTCCACTAAGACTAAGTCTTGCCAAGAAAACTGTCATTAGACAAGCTTGCAAGTTCTTCTCCAAGAGTCTTGAATACTGAACAATTCAGTACTTTGTCTTTACAAGTACTTTGACACAAACCAATCAACTTCCTAGAATTATATCAATAGATATTAATTCTAAGGATGTAAGCGGCTTCTTCCTAAGTCTTTTATTAAGGACTCTTTCAAAATGAATTATATGTCAGCCACATATACCAGACTAAGAATTAGACTATGCTCCCACTAATTTCTTAGCAAACACAAGTCTCATCTTTGATGAATTTCAAATGATTTAAACACTTCATCAGGATGATTGTTTCAACTTCAACAAGCTTGCTTCAATCCATCACATGGATTTTCGCAACTAACATACTTTATTAGAATTTTATAGACTATCAAAACCTTTAGGTTGTATCCAATACATCCTTAAGTTAATTCCCATTAAGGAACTCTGTTTTGATATTCATTTGTCAAATTTCATATTCCAAATATGAGGATATGACAATGAGAATTCTAATGTCTTAAAACATGACTACGAGTAAGAAAGTTTTATCATAGTCGAAATATGAGTCAACCTTTCACACTTAGTCTTGCTTGAAGAGTATGTTCCTTGCTACCCATGTTAGTTTTCTTCAAGAAAACTCAACTCCGTCCTTTGGTTTTTACACCTTAGGTTAGAACGATCAAGTTCCAAACTTGATTATATAACATGGATTGCCTTTTTAGATTCTATGACTCCAAGCCATTAATCTAAATACAGAGCGGACTTTGCATTTTGATAGGTGGTAAATATGTCATTCTCAATGAACTTTACCTCAATACATTCTATTTTGAGAAATCCAGTATTTCTTGTTATAGATTGTATCCTATCATATATGCAAATAACTTGTGTAACTTGAACGAATTTTCACAACTCCTTGTAATTCTTTGTTCGATTTCCATCAAAGGTTCAATGTAATTTTCTAGGTCTCGAACCATTCGAGATATATTTTACTCCCAATGGTTCTTTTAGAGATAAATAATTTATCTAGAAAAGTACCATCATAAGCAACAAATAATTTGTTTCTTATAAGTAAAATAATATCCTCAAGTTTCCTTAGGATATCCCATGAAAATACATTTATTAGATTTAAGTGTGAGCTTGTTCCAAACAAGTCTTTTCGCAAAAGTCTTACTTTCTTAAATGTTCATGAAAGACAAACCAAGTTTTCTTTTATTCCATATCATATAAGGCACCTTTGAACTTATTTTGATGGAACTCAAATTAGTGTAATTATAGCGGTTTCCAATGTATAACCCAAAATTAAATAGTGTAAGATCAATTTGACTTTATCATCTAATGAACCATATCCAATAAGGTTCAATTCCTCCATTTAGACACATCATTCAAAATGGTGTTCTTGGTGGAGTTAATTGTGAAACGATTTCACAATCTTAAAGACGATTGTCAAATTCGTGGTTCAATTATTCATCATCACGATCGTATCAGAATCTTTGAATAGTCTTCCCAAGTTTTACTCCTCTTTTAGCATTGCCACTTAATGAACCATATACATCGACATGTATTAGGTTTAATAAGTCACTAGCCCTTTTACTACTCCTAGTAAAAGATGTCTTGGTCCAAGTAAATAAGATTTGCATACATCATATGATTCAAAATCATATGATTTTAAAACTCCGTCCCACGGAATTTTAGATATGCGTTTCTTATTTATTTGATCAAAACAATAATGCCTTAAGAACTTTAATAATAATTTATGTTATAATCTTATTCATTATTTTGTTCTTCAAGATTTAGGATATTAGATTTATTTATATGATTTAACAATACGATAAAGTAAATCATAATAAATAAATCACTTTCTTATTCTCAATAAGAAATTAATATCCATCATTATCTTATAACAAAATAATACTTTTCTACTTAATCAATAAAGCCACTTCATAAGTGTTCTACGAACAATGTTGCAACTCTTGCATCATTACCATTCGTAGATTAACTTTACTTTTAAATAGTCTTTCAATTTACTAATTTTTGCACATTTTACAAATGTGGGATCAAATCCGGTATCTAATACCCAATAATTAAAATTAAAAAGATTAATCTTATAACATAAATGTCCGAAGTAGTAGTCTCACTACCATTCACCTTCTTTGATCATTCAGAATTTTTTATTATAATTTTAAATGGTCAATCTAATTGCCACGTTACCAAATTGTACTATTTAGAGTTATAACTATAGCCACAATTATTCCCTTTAGGTTCGACAACCTTTGTCTTTACCTTTATCTTTTTAATCCTCTTTCCTTTTAGAAATTCATTAAGTTAAAAATTAAATTTTTGACTTAGATCATCATCTTTCCGCACTTTATTTCAGATATTGAGAGCACAAACTGTACGGCCGAAACTAAGCCAAAAGGCATCCACAATTCCGTACATCATTCAGAAATTTAGAGAACAGTTCATACGGCCGAAAGTAAGCCAAAAGGCATCCACATTTTAGTATGAATCTGTAGTCTTGTTTCTAAATTCCATGTCTCACCAATTTAACTGATTTCAACAATTAAACAATTCATGATTCTGACTTCTGAATTGGCATCACTTTTCAGGAAACACGGTTTCGAAAACCAGTCATCTGAAACTAGATTCAACCCAAAATAGTTTTGAACTTGACATTTAATTTCAGGAAACACGGTTTCTAAAACCAGTCGTCTGACAATTAAATTCAACTCAAGATATTTATCATAAAAGCGGTAGATTTTAAGTTTCCAAAAGTTATCTAAAAATTGCTTTCCTTGATTCAATTAGAATTTGGTGTTCATGGTGATCGAATCATCATGATCATCAAAACCCAGAATAAACAATTTATTCATGAATCTAAGATCATCAACAAGTTAATCAAATTAAATTTTGATGATCCCACAGAACATATTAATCAAATTAATATTGCAATTTAAGATAATTAGGATTATTAAGAATCTATAATTTCCGTTCTTTCTTTAGAACATTTCTTAAGCTCATGATCCAATCAAAGAGATTAATTTCATTCTCATTTAACCTTTCCTTTTAAAGAACAGATCATTGTAATAAACACAATTAAAGCATAATATAACATTCTACACAAATATGCAAATAAATATACACCTATATTTCATACCAATCATTTAAGAGATAAATTAATTGTATTTCATAAATACTCCCACTAAATTATATAACCTTCATATACAACAATTGTATAATATAATTTATGTAGGGTAATATCCATATTTCACCCAATATTGAGTCGGCTAGGGCACGACTGCTCAAAATCAAATAATTTAGGTAGACAACTCTTGTCAATCATATCATATATGACTCTTAGATCTTTTATGAGATTTTGTAGACATCCAATGTCAAACATGTTTTAATCTCATCTTGTGCCTTAGGCCCAAAACTGTTTTGATAGCCTAATTAATTCAAACCACGTTAAACGTATAGGAAACTCTGATTCACTCATCTTGCTCATACACTGATAGAATCAACGCACTTTGCTAGGGCGTAGCCTGCATGAAAATACCCGGTGTACTCACAAGTGTTTTAATAGTGGATTGACACATGACTTAAATTTTTCAAGAAGGTGTTTTCTTATAGCAACGCGCATAACCAAGGTATAATTAATCCAATTAATTAATGAATGGATACTATGTGAATATAATTATGAATTTTAGATTTTCATAGAGTCCCACTCTAGGTATAATACATATTGAATAATGAATTCTTTCATAGAGTCCAACTCTATTTAGAATACATTACTTTATAGAATCCAATTCCATGAACAATACATTTTTTACAATGCATCTCCAAGTCTGAAAATCACGAATTCAGAAATCTGCACTGCACGTGAACTGCACGAAAAATCTGCACGAATTCGTGCATTGCACGCGAACTGCACAAAAATTCTGCACAAAATTCTTGACTGCACGTGCGCTGCATGTAATCTGTACGAAAATTCTGCACAAAACGTGCATTGCACGCGAACCGCACGATCGCAATTTATCAAATCTTGATCCTTCAAGAATTCAACTATTTATGATAATCAAATTATCATAAACATCAAACCCTAAGAACAAACAATTTGTTCTTCAAGATCAAGAATCATCAATTCAATAATACAATTAAAGACATTGATGATCCGATAAATAGATTAATCATATTAATCATGCAACTTGAAAACCTTGTTCATAATCATACTATATCAAATATATAATTGTTTTACCAAACAATTCACGTAAATCCCATATTCTAAATTCTCATCATGCTAGATCATATAATCAAATTATATATTAAACATGATAATATTAAAATAAACATACATGAACGGGGCTCTGATACCACTGTTGGATTTTGAGGAAACATGCGTAGCGGAAGAAAGCAATATGAAATCGACAAAACCCTAAGCCCCAAGATCCATTCATGATGATTAAATTAATAATAAGATGAATTTATAATACTAACCTTTGTAGAGCGTTTAAATTTTTCGGATCTTCAAATCTTCAAGTCTTCAAGCTTTAGATTTGATCTCCTCGTTCTTCAAGTTCATCGGATCACGATCACAGGAACACGAACTTGAGATACTAAAGCAAACATCCTCTATGTATATCCACACGCGAACGAATATCTAGAACCATTCTAGATCTGGATTGCTAGACCCATTAGAAAACACTTTTCTAATCTTCAAAGGCTATATGAATTTTGGTGTTCTTGATCTTTGATTCTCAATCTTGGATCAAGAATTATGTTTCTCAAACATACAAGGTTGCATTAGTTTAATGGCTGGTGAAGGAGATATATTTATAGTCCCTAGTCATTAACCTTTAATGACCTAGAAGACCTAAATCCCGTCACCTAATTAAACTTACCAAAATCTGGCTCCAGAAACTCTGGCACGGTCATGCCAAAGGGGGAAAATGTTCACAACATTCTGGAACGGTCGTGCTCACAAATCGGCATGGTCGTGCCAATTGGCACGGTCGTGCTCACAAATCGGCACGGTCGTGCTAAATGGAATGGCACGGTCGCGCTTTATAAATGGCACGGTCGTGCCCGCCAGAAAATCAGCTTTTTGCCTTTTCTTGCTTCGTTCTTTTGTGTGTGACCCCATAGGATTATATTAAGTTGGTAATGAGTCCAACCAAGGTCAAACTCATAGGTCATGAGCGGACTCTAGCAAGCCATTATGACTACCCAATAAATATAACTTAACGACGTTCGTTATCCTCATAGAACATATCACAATCCTTTTGCCACGCGATATCATATTGGACATAAGTCATGGTCCACGTCAACTTATGTTGTCTAATGCTTTCTCGATCCCGAGTAGATTGATATGAGCAAATGACATTGAACACTTCAATTCATTTGGGTATGGCCATACACTATCATCAATCTCACTCATCGAGAGGCCAAGCAGATATCTCTCTTGAGAGAGGGACAAATCCCATCTTGACTTATCATTCTTCCCTACATGAATCCGATTATACCAATCGTCGCCTTTATAACCACCCGGTTAGGGGTAGCGTTTGAGTACGTCAAACATAATGTTTATCATGTGGAAAACTATGATAATCTCAGGTCTAAGGATAAATGATATAACTATATGAGATTTAATTATGACATCTGACTATGACATAAATCTCATAGCGGATCATGTCCAGTACGTGTTCACTAACAAGTACCCATAAGCTTAATTTGTATCATATACACATGATCATCATATGATCATCATTAAACTTATACTACTTCTTCATAAGTACTAGGGACGGAGATTATTGTAATAAACATGTAAAACATAAAATAATCCAGGGTTGTTATCTCCATAACAAATGAGAACATGATGTAACGCAAGGCCTTTCTCAAGGGCCTAGGGTATAATTTCCAACACAAGTACCCATAAGTTTAATTATATCACATACACATAATCATTACATGATTATCGATTAAACTTATACGAGTTCTTCATAAGTGTTGGGTTTCGTAGTAACATGCGCAGCGGAATATAGCATTTAAAATTTAATGAAACCCAAAGCCTATAGATCCATTCATATGATTATAGCAAATACATCTATAATGAATACTAGAATACTAACCCTTGAAGCGTCTCCTTAGCAACCTTGAATTCGGTGGAGCTTTTCGAAACTTGATCACGAACACGATCACGAACAAGATCACAAACTTGAAGATGATAAGCGTCACCCTCTAACGGTATCCACACCACGAACGATTCTCAAGAATCACTTGATCTTGGTTGCTAGACCACAAAGAGCTATATGGAATAATATATGTGTTCTTGTTCTTCACTATGGAGATCTTAGAACAAGAATAAACTCTCTCAAACTCTTTGGAGGCTTTCACAATTGCATTAGTCTGATTAGGGTTGTTAGAGCTCGTTTTATACTCATTAGACCTATCCAAATAGGTAACAAGTGTCCAAACCCGAGACAATACGGACTTAGGAAATCCCCAGCCAAAACTGACTGGTCTGGCCGGGACCTTTCCTTGGTCTGTCCGGATCACCTGGAGGTCCGACCCGGTCCTTTACCTGGTCCAACCGGACCCTCCTGTTTTCCAGTTTTGTCCCTCTAACTCCTAATATTCCTCAAAGGCCCTTCGACCCTTAATTCCATTTAAGTCCTTTATAAGATTCGTTCTAATGTGTGTGACCCTTTAGGATTATACTAAGTTGGCAATGGGTATCACCCCATAAGATATGATTAGGTTCTAGCAAACCGTC
The DNA here is from genome assembly GCA_026119855.1 of Campanula takesimana. NCBI lineage: Eukaryota > Viridiplantae > Streptophyta > Magnoliopsida > Asterales > Campanulaceae > Campanula > Campanula takesimana. The sequence goes on along the minus strand of JAOWBW010000080.1, from coordinate 818,325 downwards.
ATACCTACCCAATTAGTATAACTATATAAGTTCGTATCCTTTATAGAACATATTACAATCTCTTTGTTCTTGATATCTATTGAACGTAAGACATGGTCAATGGTCAACTTACATTGTTTAATGCTTTCTCGATCCCGAATGTATTGATACATAAAATCATATTTGAGTACGGCCATGCATTTCATCAATACCATTCATCGAGTGGCCAAAGCTTGACATCTCTCTAGATGAGGAACAAATCCTTTCTTGGCTTATTACTCTTCCCTACATGATTCCGATTATGCCAATCATATTCTTTATAACTACCCGGTTAGGGGTAACGTTTGAATATGTCAAACATAATGTTCATCAAGTGGAAGACTGTAATAACCTCAAGTCTAAAGATTCCAGTAATATAACTATATGAGACTTAATTATGACATTGTGACCATGACATAAATCTCATACGGGTCAGTCCAGTATTTGGTCTCCAACAAATACCCATAAGTTTAATTGTATCCCATACACCATAATCATCATATGATTATCTATTAACCTTATACTAACAATTAATACATAATTATCAGGAACGGTGATTATTATAATAAACATGCAAAGGATATAATAATCAACATTCAATATCTTTATTAAAACATAATCAATAGATAACATTAATCGTTCTCATAACGTGCCTAGAGCATACAACACCAACAATAAGTACTAGGGACGGAGATTAATATAATAAACATGCAAACCATATAATAATCCAAGGCTATTATCTCCATAATAATGAGAACATGACATAACGTAAGGCCTTTGTCAAGGGCCTAGGGCATAATCTCCAACAATCTCCCACTTGCACTAGGCTCAATCAACATGTATCCAATACCATTGAACTTAGCTTATGACCATTATAACTGCATGTGGAAGATCATATGTAAGAAGATTATCCTTGTTATCATCATAAGGTACTTTGCATATTTTGACATTTCTCGTATCAATGATTTCTCGTAGAGAAATAAACGTCTGAGTATGTCTTTGGATCATAGATGAGTCCTTGGCACCTTAGCTTGTGCAATAACCATTATTTCACAATTAAGGTCCATAGGATTAGTGGTACTAGAAAATATTTCTAGTTTTACTAATAACATCTTTATCCAAGCACCTCCCTTCGTTACAACTCATGCAACTATATACTCAATTTTATTCGTAGAATTATTCAAAGTGTATTTGTTTGGAACTACTCCAACTAATATCACTTACTTTAAACATATATTCATACTGCTATCTTTAATTATCTTTGTCGACGTGGAATCATGCATTTATCTAACCATTTATTAAATTATCCTCCATTTCGACAAACATCAAGAATACTAAGATATGATTAGTATGTTCTCATCATACTGTTGGGTTTCGTAGTAACATGCGCAGCGGAATATAGCATTTAAAAATTTAATGAAACCCAAAGCCTATAGATCCATTCATGTGATTATAGCAAATACATCTACAATGAATACTAGAATACTAACCCTTGAAGCGTGTGGTTAACAACCTTGAATTCGGTGGAGCCTTTCGAAATTGATCACGAACAATCACGAACAAGATCATGAACTTGTAGATGATAATTTTCACCCTCCAACGGTATCCACACTACGAACGAATATCAAGAAACACTTGATATTGGTTGCTAGACCAATTAGTGAAAAACTTTTCACAATAAACTATATGGAATTAATATGTGTGTTCTTGTTCTTCACTTTGAAGATCTTAGAACAAGAATAAACTCTCTCAAACTCTTTGGAGGCTTTCACAAAACTACTAAACTGATTAGGGCTGTTAGAGGTTATTTTTATACTTGTTAGACCTATTCCAAATAGGTAACAAGTGGTCAAACCCGAGACAATACGGACTTAGGAAATTCCCAGCCGAAACTGACTGGTCCGACCAGGTCCTTTGCCTTGGTCCGCCCGGTTCATTTGGAGGTCCGACCGGGTCCTTTACCTGGTCCGACCGGACCCTCCTGTTTTCCAGCTTTGTCCCTCTAACTCCTAATATTCCTCAAAGGCCCTTCGACCCTTAATTCCATTTAAGTCCTTTATAAGATTCGTTCTAATGTGTGTGACCCTTTAGGATTATACTAAGTTGGCAATGGGTGTGAACCCATAAGATATGATTAGGTTCTAGCAAACCATCATACCTACCCAATTAGTATAACTATATAAGTTCGTATCCTTTACAGAACATATTACAATCTCTTTGTTTCACGATGTCTATTAAACGTAAGCCATGGTCAATGGTCAACTTACAATGTTCAATGCTTTCTCGATCCCGAATGTATTGATAGTACAAATCATATTTGAGCACGGCCATGCATTTCATCAATACCATTCATCGAGTGGCCAAAGCTTGACTTATTACCTTTCCCTACATGATTCCGATTACGCCAATCATATTCTTTATAGCTACCTGGTTAGGGGTAACGTTTGAATATGTCAAACGTAATGTTCATCAAGTGGAAGAGTGTAATAATCTGAGGTCTATAGATTCAATAATATAACTATATGCGACTTCATTATGACATTGTGACCATGACATAAATCTCATATGGGTCAGTCTAGTATTTGTTCTCCAACAATTACCCATAAGTTTAATTGTATCCCATACACCATAATCACCATATGATTATCTATTAAACTTATACTAACAATTAAACATAATTATCAGGGACGGGGATTATTGATAAACGACTATTTTATAGTCTTTTATAATATATTTTACCTAATATTTTACTTTAAATCATAGCTCTATTTATACTTTTGATTCATTTTTATATATATTTTGTGGATTTTATTCTTGGTATCACTTTATGGTTGAAACAAGTTTTCTAGGGTCTTTTAGGGTCAAGATATGGCTCATATGATGGGTCGGAGCAATGCGGAGCAATGTGGAGCAAGAAGGATCATTTGGCTATGTTAAAAATGGAGAATCAGCTCATTTCAGTAACGGAGTGGCCATGTATGTAATATGGAGTGGCCACTCTCTAAGGAGCAGATTTTGGGACTTTCTGTCGGATTTGGAGTGGGAAAGCAAAATAGAAGACATGGCCGATTGGAGTGGCCATGCATGCAAACTGGAATGGCCATTCCAAGCCTGTTACAGCAATTTTCCAGAATTCTCCAAAGGCACCTTTTCAAAGAGACACCCGGGAATAGGCACATATCTTGACCACAAAGCCTATATAAGAAGACTTCTACATCAGATTTAATGATCTAGAAATATTTGTAAAGTTACTATAGAGAAATTCTTAGTCAAAAACATCATTTATTCTGAGATTCCGAGTGAATCAAAGAGGTTACTCTTGAGAAAAATTGAAGAAATAAAAGTGAAGTATTTTCAGTCTTTTGTATCCTCTTCATCTGTGAATAAGTATATCTCATCTTTTCTTTCTTTATTTATCTTGTTCATAAATCGCTTGTGAGTAAAATCTCTTTAGTTCTTGGGGTTGGAATTTACTTAATATGTTTTCAAAAATTGTTTATCATGTCTAAACTTATTTTCTAAAACCATTTCATAAACCAATTCTTTTATATTATTTTGTCACGTCTACAATTATGAATGTCGACCATATTTGTATGAATCTTAGTGAGTCAAGAAATGGAGCGAAAGTGGAATCTTGACTAACGGAACCATATAAGGAGAACTAGATGCTATTAATCACGAAAGTAGGTTAATCATCTAGGGATGGTCCTTCGGTGGAAATACGTGGATTATTTATGCACTTAAAGGGTTTTAACTGATTAACGGAACCCTCGAAAGATAGGCCGTGTCGGTTTTAAAATACATTTGTTACTTAACTTGACCAATGAGAGAGTAACATGAATGGCGTATCATCCTTGTTTTATGTTTTGAACTAAATTTTATAAAAACATGATTTACATTGCTTGATCATATTTTGTTTTAAGTTCGAACCCTGGGAATGTATTCTAATTATAAGGAATTTATTTTAAAGTGCTTTGCTAGTTAGTTTCTAAATCTTTCTCTACAAACTCAAACAAAATTTCCCAATCAATCTTTCCTTTTAAAGTATTCATAAAAAGCAAATATTTATTTAGTCCTTTGTCCTCGTGGGATCGACCCGTACTTACACAATTACTATACTACTTACAACCCGTGCACTTGTTGTATTTATAACTAAGCCTCGTTTTGGCCTAACAAGTTTTTGGCGCCGTTGCCGGGGACAACGGTTTACTATTTTAAATTTTTGTTTTTTGTTTTCAGTTTTTTTTTTTTTTTTTGTTTATTTAACATCTGTTTCGAAGTCTTTATTCTTCTAACTTTCTTTAGTAAAGAAGATGGAACAGAACGTAGAAGGACAACCCGGTACACCTCTACCTAGAACCTTTCGGGACTTCGTTAATCCGAGTACCCCGGGTACTAGGACACCCATAGTAGTACCAAATGCCGACGCAGCCCATTTTGAGATCAAACCTCAACTTCTACACATGATTATGAACAATCAATTTGGAGGCTCGGCACTTGAAGATCCCCACCTTCATATTCAATCATTTTTGGAGTATTGTGACCACCCGAATTCTCGGTGTCACACCGGAGGCTATTAGAATGCGCCTTTTCCATTTCTCACTTAGGGATAAGGCGAAGCAGTGGTTGAACTCGGTCCCCCATAACCCCTTTACAACATGGGACCACGTTCAAGAATCTTTTCTTGGGCGTTTCTTCCCTCCAAGCAAGACCGCTCAAATTCGGACTAAGATCACAAATTTTAGTCAAAGAGGATACGAGTCTCTCTACGATGCATGGGAGTGGTACAAGGAACTCTTGAGGATGTGCCCACACCACGGGCTTGAAAGGTGGTTGATAGTTCATACATTCTACAATGGTCTCATGTTCAAAACAAGGGAGACTATTGATGCCGCCGCAGGAGGAGAACTCATGAACAAGTCGGTGGATGAGGCCTATGATTTGATCCAGAACATAGCCTTTAACCACTACCAATGGTCGAATGAAAGGGATCAAACTCATGGGACTCCAGGTAAGGACAATGTTGACGCTGTTACTCTTCTTTCTTCTAAGGTTGATATGATCTAATAGAAATTTGAAATTCTTAATGTGACTCCTATGGCCAATATAAACGTTTTTTGTGAACTATGAGGGTCTAACTCACATAGTTCCAAAGGTTGTAAATTACTTGACACTACTAGTGAGCAAGTAAATTTTGTTAACTCTTATGGGCAAAATGGGGGTATGTATTCAAACACATATAACCCAGAATGGAAAAATCACCCCAATTTTTCCTATAAGAGCAATAATATTTTAAACCCTCAACCTTCTTCACAACAACCGGGATTCACACAAAAGAATTTCAACAATAATAATGCTTTCCCTCCCCATAAATCTAAATTAGATCTTATTATGGACTTTATAGTCGAAAATAAAAATGATCAAGATAAGATCAATAATGAATTTAGGGAAAATTTTAAGGCATTAAATAGTAGGTTCGATAATCTAGCCGCCAATAGTAAAATGCTAGAGAAGCAAATAGCTCAACAAGCCAATGCATCGTGTAGACCACAAGGGAGTCTTCCCGGTCAAACGCAAAGGCCTAACGAGCATGCTAATGTAATAGATAGTGCTAGTGGGAAAGTAGAAGACATTAGAGAAACGAACCATAGTCCAATTCCTCAAATTTTTGAAACTAATAAGGAAGTTGAAAAGGGGACAGATTCCCCAATACCTTCTAGGAATTTTGATCCGCCAATACCTTACCCTCAAAGGTTGGCGAGGACAAATCTTGATAAACAATTTTCAAAATTTTTAGAAGTTTTAAAATCTATTTACATCAATTTTCTTTTTATTGATGTTTTAAAACAAATGCCCTATTACACAAAAATTTTAAAAGAAATTCTTTCAAATAAGAGGAGATTAGAGGAGTTTGAGACGGTAGCGCTAACGGAAGAAGTAAGTGCCATTTTACAAAGTAAATTACCTCAAAAATTGAAAGATCCCGGCACTTTCTCTATCCCGTGCAACATAGGAAATTTTAGTGTCGATAATGCCATGTTAGACCTTGGGGCGAGCGTAAGCCTCATTCCGCTATCGGTTAGTCGTAAAATAGGTGTGGGGGAACTCAAACCCACCACCATATCTTTGCAATTAGCGGACCGTTCCATTAAAAAACCAGTTGGTATTATGGAAGATATCCCTTGTCGAGTCGGGAAATTAACAATCCCGGTCAACTTTTTAGTTCTTGAGATGGAAGAAGACAATAACATTCCTGTTATCTTAGGTAGACCATTTCTTGCCACCTCGGGGGAAATTATTGATGTTAGGAATGGTAGCCTCTCATTAAACGTAGGGAATGAGAAAGTGAATTTTAAATTGATAAAAAATCCAAATCTTAAGAACCCTTGCTCCGGAGTTAACATGTTAAAATCTTTGAGCAAGAAGGGTGAAGTTAAAAATGAGTGCCTTACTAAAGATAACAAGGTTGAAAAATCCATGCCAAAGAGTAAGGTACCAAAAAGGGCAAGGAAACCGGGGTGGCAAAAATGCATCAACTGCAGAAGCTCAATCATTCCGATGGGTATGGAATGAAGGATTGTCAAGGACAATAGGCCATTACAATACCGTTCCTTACCCATTCCTACTATAAGAAAGGGGTCGAGCTAATGACCTTAAACAAGCATCATCAGAATGGTAACCGATGAATTATTTTTTTGTTATATATATTGTTATTTTTGTTCTTCTTATTCTACTCGTCCCCAAGTTTTTCTTTAAGTTGTCCTATTTTAACACATTGCGGACAATGTTTGATTTAAGTGTGGGGGGGGGGTAGAATATCTTCCTTTCTCATTATTTTCAAAAAAAATAAAATCTCTTATTATCATTATCAAAAATTGTCTTTATAAAACTTTTTTCTACCTATTTCTTTATAAACTTTTATCCTTTAAAGAATTTTGATAAAGAAAAGTTAGGAATATATTAGGAATAAATAAAAAAATTCTAAATATTAATATAAGATTTATAAACTTTATTAAGTAGAAGCATTACTTTTATTAATGATTTTTTTGGTCATTTAAGTTAGGTTACAATTACTTGTGAAAAATTTGAAAAACATTCTTGTTTATACATCACAAAAACCGTTATTTTTACTCCTTTTTAAGACATGAATGATTGTTATGCATTTATTGAATCACAAAACTTCACTTAAAACCATCTTTCCATTTCCACTTTCAAGGCTATTAATCAACTTAAATCTCTTGTGAATTGTCCACTCGAATATCTAAATGAATAAATCATTATAGAGTGTGACAATTTAAATCAAGAAACTCAATTGCCACGTATAACTAATATAATATTTAAAAGCCTTTTTCCACTACCATCCTTCGCCTCCATTTTTGTGATTCAAGGTGCATAACAAGTTATGAGTATCTTAGTTAAGGAATAAAAGTCATTGATAAATGATGAATACCAAGCATGAAGCAATTCTTCACAAAGCACTCTAAAGAGTGAAATTATTTCAAAACCATACTTGTGATCCAAAAGCTCGTTTAACTATTTCAATATGCTCTTACTTAATGAACTTAATTCATGCTATATTAAGTTTATAATTTTCTATCTATTTTCCAATAAATCCTAGTTTCTATTTCGCAAAGTTCTTAGGAAGGATTTTTATCAAGACAATACATTATTCTAAAGAGAGCTATTTTTTATACTTCTTTCTTCTTTTATAGTCATTTATTCTTCTCTCCCCTTTTTCAAATTCTAACTTGCTTAGGGACAAGCAAGGTTTAAGTATGGGGGAGTTGATAAACGACTATTTTATAGTCTTTTATAATATATTTTACCTAATATTTTACTTTAAATCATAGCTCTATTTATACTTTATGGTTGAAACAAGTTTTCTAGGGTCTTTTAGGGTCAAGATATGACTCATATGATGGGCCGGAGAAATGTGGAGCAAGAAGGATCATTTGGATATGTTAAAAATGGAGAATCAGCTCATTTCAGTAACGGAGTGGCCATGTATGCAATTTGGAGTGGCCACTCTCTAAGGAGCAGATTTTGGGACTTTCTGTCGGATTTGGAGTGGGAAACCAAAATAGAAGACATGGCCGATTGGAGTGGCCATGCATGCAAACTGGAGTGGCCACTCCAAGCCTGTTACAGCAATTTTCCAGAATTCTCCAAAGGCACCTTTTCAAAGAGACATCCGGGAATAGGCACATCTCTTGACCACAAAGCCTATATAAGAAGACTTCTACATCAGAATTAATGATCTAGAAATATTTGTAAAGTTATTATAGAGAAATTCTTAGTCAAAAACATCATTTATTCTGAGATTCCGAGTGAATCAAAGAGGTTCTTGAGAAAAATTGAAGAAATAAAAGTGAAGTATTTTCAGTCTTTTGTATCCTCTTCATCTGTGAATAAGTATATCTCATCTTTTCTTTCTTTATTTATCTTGTTCATAAATGGCTTGTGAGTAAAATCTCTTTAGTTCTTGGGGTTGGAATTTACTTAATATGTTTTCAAAAATTGTTTATCATGTCTAAACTTATTTTCTAAAACCATTTCATAAACCAATTCTTTTATATTATTTTGTCACGTCTACAATTATGAATGTCGACCATATTTGTATGAATCTTAGTTAGTCAAGAGATCGAGCGAAAGTAGAATCTTGACTAACGGAACCATATAAGGAGAACTAGATGCTATTAATCACGAAAGTAGGTTAATCATCTAGGGAAGGTCCTTCGGTGGAAATACGTGGATATTTTATGTACTTAAAGGGTTTTAACTGATTAACGGAACCCTCGAAAGATAGGCCGTGTCGGTTTTAAAATACATTTGTTACTTAACTTGACCAATGAGAGAGTAACATGAATGGCGTATCATCCTTGTTTTATGTTTTGAACTAAATTTTATAAAAACATGATTTACATTGCTTGATCGTATTTTGTTTAAAGTTCCAACCCTGGGAATGTCTTCTAATTATAAGGAATTTATTTTAAAGTGATTTGCTATTTATTTTCTAAATCTTTCTCTACAAACTCAAACAAAATTTCCCAATCAATCTTTTATTTTAAAGTATTCATAAAAAGCAAATATTTATTTAGTCCTTTGTCCTCGTGGGATCGACCCGTACTTGCACAATTACTATACTACTTACAACCCGTGCACTTGTTGTATTTATAACTAAGCCTCGTTTTGGCCTAACAATTATTATAATTAACATGCAAAAGATATAATAATCAAACATTCAATATCTTTAATAATAAATAATCAATTACATTAATCATTTAAATAACGTGCCTAAAGCATACAACACCAACAATATCTCACTTGCAATAGGCCTAATTAATGTATCGAATACCCATAGACCTAACATGACCATCATGCTTTGCTTGCGGAAGACCCTTTGTCAATGGGTCGGCAATGGTATCATCAGTCGGTACTCTGCATATATTCACGTCACCTCTATCAACAATCTCTCGAATGATATGAAAACGCCTAAGTATGTGTTTGGATTTCTGATGTGATCTTGGTTCCTTTGCTTGAGCAATAGCACCATTATTATCTCAATAAAGGTCTATTGGGTTAGCAATGCTAGGAACCACCTCTAGTTCACTAATAAACTTCTTTATCCAAACAACCTCTTTTGCATCATCAGATGCAGCAATATACTCAGCTTCAGTTGTAGAATCTGTTACGGTACTTTGCTTAGAACTCTTCCAGCTAAGAGCACCTCCATTGAGCACAAATACAAATCCAGATTGCGATCTAGAATCATCCTTGTCGGTTGGAAGCTTGCATCTCTGTAACTATTTACAACAAGATCACCTTCCACACCTCCATACATCAAGAACGAATCTTTAGTCCTTCGCAAGTACTTAAGAATCGTCTTGAATGCTATCCAATGATTCTCACCTGGATCTGATTGGTATCTGCTTGTCATGCTTAGACCATACGAGACATCGGGTCTAGTACATATCATGGCATACATGATGGATCCAATAGCAGAAGCATATGGAATCCCAATCATTCTCTCACGCTCATCAGTCGTCTTAGGACACTGATTCTTGCTTAGAGATATGCCATGGCCTACTGGCAAATTTCCTCTTTTAGAATTTTCCATGCGGAATCTCTTAATAACTTTGTCAATATATGTATCTAGACTTAAACCAATCAGTTTCTTAGATCTATCATGGTAGATCCTAATGCCAAGGATATAAGCGGCTTCTTCCATATCTTTCATTGAGAAACACTTTCCTAACCAAGTCTTTACAGACTGCAGTGCGGGAATGTCATTTCCAATGAGCAATATGTCATCAACATACAGTACTAGAAATAATACTATTCTCCCACTAATCTTCTTGTATACACAAGGTTCATCTTTGTTCTTGATGAAGCCAAACTCTTTGAACGATTCATCAAATAAAAGATTCTAACTCCTAGAGGCTTGCTTCAATCCATAAATGGATCTTTGTAATTTACATACTTTGTTAGAATTTTCTGGAATTACAAAACCTTAAGGTTGTTTCATGTAAACATCCTCAAGTAAGTTCCCGTTAAGGAACGCTGTTTTGACATCCATTTTCCATATCTCATAGTCAAAATATGCAGCTATGGCAAGTAAAATTCTTATAGATTTGATCATTGCTACGCGCGAAAAGGTTTCATCATAGTCTATGCCATGAATCTGCCTATAGCCTTTCGCTACAAGTCTAGCTTTATAAGTATGCACCTTTCCATCCATGTCAGTTTTCTTTTTGAAAACCAATTTGCATCCTATGGTTTTTACACCTTCGGGCGCATCAATCAAGTTCCAAACTTGATTATCATACATGGACTTAATTTCAGATTCCATGGCTCCAAGCCATTTATCTGAATCAGGAGCGGACATCGCTTCTTGATAGGTAGTGGGTTCGTCATCAACTATGACTTCCACTTCATTGCTATCCCTCATGAGAAATCCATATCTCTCAGGTTCGGATCGCATCCTACCAGTTCTGCGAGGAACTTGAGTATTCTGATTAGGTGCCACAACTCCTTGTGAAACTTGATCAAATCCAACTATCGGTTCCACATAATTTTCGGGTTCTCGAATTTCTTCGAGATTAATTTTACTCCCACTATTTCCTTTGGAGAGAAACGCTTTCTCTAGAAAGGTACCATCTCGAGAAACAAACACTTTGTTGTCCGTGCGGTTGTAAAAATAATATCCCTAGTTTCCTTAGGGTAACCCACAAAATTACATTTATCAGATTTTGGTGCAAGTTTGTCAGAGATAATTCTCTTTGCAATTATGAACTCTTCATAATTCTAACATCGTTTTATCTTTGAATCTTTGATAACGATCAAGTTTGGGAAACACAGTCTCGATGAACGTAGGCTAGCCATCCAAGCCTTGATCAAATCTCAGAATCACAAGATCAAAACAAATAGGAATGATCAAACCACAAATCCACACCACGACCAAACAAATCCCCGCACCAGACCCAGGGGTCCGGTCGGGTCCTTTGATTGGTCCGGTCGGACCTTCTGGAAAATCAGTTCAAATTTTTTGGTTCACCCCAAACCCCAAACATGCACCCACTCTAGACCCGTAGGTCCGGCCGGGTCTTGTACTCGGTCCGGTCGGACCTTCTGGAAAATCGGATCAGTTTTTCAAGTTTCGAAAATTTGTCTCAAAATTGTTTTTCCCCAATTCGATTAGGATTTGGTGTTCTTGATGATCCAATCATCATGAACATCAGAACCTTGAATGAACAATTCATTCATGAATATTTTATATTATCAAAACTTTGATCAAATAAAAAATTGATGATCCAAACAATTTTAAATCCAACATAATTTTATTGCGATTAAATAGTGCGATTAAAGTTTATAAAACAGTAAACCACATAATGCGCATAACCACATAAACATTATAATCCAATATTCAAATCATGCTAAGCACATAAACCACTTATACACATAGAACATGATTATGTATTGAAATAATCAACATGAACGGGGCTCTGATACCACTGTTGGGTTTCGTAGTAACATGCGCAGCGGAATATAGCATTTAAAATTTAATGAAACCCAAAGCCTATAGATCCATTCATATGATTATAGCAAATACATCTATAATTAATACTAGAATAGTAACCCTTGAAGCGTCTCCTTAGCAACCTTGAATTCGGTGGAGCTTTTCGAAACATGATCATGAACACGATCACGAACAAGATCACGAACTTGAAGATGATAAGCGTCACCCTCTAATGGTATCCACACCATGAACGAATATCAAGAATCACTTGATCTTGGTTGCTAGACCAAAAAGAACTATATAGAATAATATATGTGTTCTTGTTCTTCACTTTGGAGATCTTAGAACAAGAATAAACTCTCTCAAACTCTTTGGAGGCTTTCACAATTGCATTAGTCTGATTAGGGTTGTTAGAGCTCGCTTTATACTCATTAGACCTATTCTAAATAGGTAACAACTGTCCAAACCCAAGACAATACAGACTTAGGAAATCCCCAGCCGAAACCGACTGCTCCGGCCGGGACCTTTCCTTGGTCCGCCCGGATCACCTGGATCCGACCGGGTCCTTTACCTGGTCCGGCCGGACCCTCCTGTTTTCCAGCTTTGTCCCTCTAACTCCTAATATTCCTCAAAGGTCCTTCGACCCTTAATTCCATTTAAGTCCTTTATAAGATTCGTTCTAATGTGTGTGACCCTTTAGGATTATACTAAGTTGGCAATGGGTAACACCCCATATGATATGATTAGGTTCTAGCAAACCGTCATACCTACCCAATTAGTATAACTATATAAGTTCGTATCCTTTATAGAACATATTACAATATTTTTCTTCTCGAGTGGCCAAAGATTGATATCTCTCTAGATGAGGAACAAATCCTTTCTTGGCTTATTTCTCTTCCCTACATGATTCCGATTATGCCAATCATATTATTTATAACTACCCGGTTAGGGGTAACGTTTGAATATGTCAAACATAATGATCATCAAGTGGAAGACTGTAATAACCTCAAGTCTAAAGATTCTAGTAATATAACTATATGAGACTTAATTATGACATTGCAACCATGACATAAATCTCATACGGGTCAGTCCAGTATTTGGTCTCCAACAAATACCCATAAGTTTAATTGTATCCCATACACCATAATCATCATATAATTATCTATTAACCTTATACTAACAATTAATACATAATTATCAGGGACGGGAATTATTATAATAAACATGCAAAGGATATAATAATCAACATTCAATATCTTTATTAAAACATAATCAATAGATAACATTAATCGTTCTCATAACGTGCCTAGAGCATACAACACCAACAATCTCCCACTTGCACTAGGCTTAATTAATGTATCGAATACCCATAGACCTAACATGACCATCATGCTTTGCTTGTGGAAGACCCTTTGTCAATGGGTCGGCAATGTTATCATCAGTCGGTACTCTGCATATATTTACGTCTCCTCTATCAACGATCTCTCGAATGATATAAAAACGCCTAAGTATGTGTTTGGATTTCTGATGTGATCTTGGTTCCTTTGCTTGAGAAATAGCACCATTATTGTCACAATAAAGGTCTATTGGGTTAGCAATGCTAGGAACCACTTCTAGTTCACCAATGAACTTCTTGATTCAAACAGCCTCTTTTGCAGCATCGGATGCAGCAATATACTCAGCTTCCATTGTAGAATCTGCGACGGTACTTTGTTAGAACTCTTCCAGCTAACAGCACCTCCATTTAGCACAAATACAAATCCAGATTGTGATCTTGAATCATCCTTGTCGGTTTGGAAGCTTGGATCTGTGTAACCACTTACAACAAGATCATCTTCCAATCCTCCATACACCAAGAACGAATCTTTAGTCTTTCGCAAGTACTTAAGAATTGTCTTGACTGCAGTCCAGTGACTCTCACCGAGATCTGATTGGTATCTTCTCGTCATGCTCAAAGCATACGAGACATCGAGTCTAGTACATATCATGGCATACATAATTGATCCAATTGCGGAAGCATATGTAATCCCAATCATTCTCTTACACTTATCAGTCGTCTTAGGATACTGATTCTTGCTTAGAGATATGCCATGACCCACTGGCAAATTTCATTTCCAATGATCAATATGTCATTAACATATAGTACTAGAAATAATACTATGCTCCCACTAATCTCTTGTATACACAAGGCTCATCTTCATTCTTGATGAAGCCAAACTCTTTGACCGATTCATCAAATCGAAAATTCTAACTCCTTGAAGCTTGCTTCAATCCATAAATGGATCTTTGCAATTTGTGTCACGACCCCGAACCCGCGGGTCCGGAATACGCGAGCTGGACGTCGACTTAAAACCAAAACTCTAAAATATAGAAGTTAAAAATTCCATTTTGAACCAAAAGATGATAACACAAGGTTTTACAAATCCATGTTTAAATCAACAAAGTACATCTAACATAAGCTCCACAGCTTATACCCAAAAGAATAAAATATACAATTCTTAATGACGTCAATAATGGTAAAACTATCCCCAAAAGGTTATACATTTAAATAATGTAAACCGATCCATAACAACCTGTCCCAAAATCTCAATCCTCTCGACGTCCTCCTCGATCCGTGAATCCTAATCCTTTTCCTCCTGGGGGGGGTTAAAGAAAAACAAAGATGGAAATAAACGGGGTGAGATAAAATCTCAGTAAGTTACTAATGCAACTACATGACATGCTATAATGCAATAAGCAATACACAATGATAAATATCACATAGCATGTAACAAATAACAGTCAACAGATAGCAGCGGAAAGTAAACACATAACAAAGGATATTAGCCAAGGTTTCCCAACTGATAGAACCAATTCAAGGATCGCTGCGCAGCTTCAACAATCAACCAATCCATATCTTCACAGTAGCATAAAATCCGAAGAGAAAACCCCGGTCAGAAGCGACCAATCAACCCATCAATCGAACAAACCATCTTCATAGTAGCATAAAAGCTGAAGAGAAACCCGGTACCGGAACCAATAACAATGTAAAGTGCCACAAGGGGCGGGAGTCATACCACAAAGTCATGCTCCAAAACGATTAGCTAGAATACCCATAACGGAGCTAGCTCATCCCAACCAAGGCCAATCTGGATGAGGACAGAAGGACCAATGGGCGATGCTATACTGGACTTGGCTCGTGCCATTATAGCATTATCCATTGCCTGACTCGATGCACACAATTTAATCAGCTGGACTTTCAATCATGCTAAGTAATGAATACTAGCTTTATAAACATCGAAAGGGTTCCAAAGTAGGGAACTGTAACACAAATCACCATAAAGATACAACGATTACTCACTAAGAGTTTAACAACATTAATAGCAAGAAGTTCCTCATAAAAGAGTTCAATAACAGGAATGGAATTGCTCATAAAAGCCCAACAATACAAATCATTAAAACGAAATGATTCTAGGACAAGGATCCATATCAAACGCATCCTAACATGATACACGCGAGTTACCCATAGAGGGTACTACCCAAATGGTCATTCCCCAAATAGCACAATGACTATCATTAAAACTATCCCAAACGTCCACTCATTATGAAAGTGTTCCCACATTTTCCAATAATCCATAACTAAATTCCATAACCCATTTATTCACAAAGGAACCAAGGCAAAACCACACAAACCGATATTCCCAACTTGATTACAACGGACCGATTCTAAACACTTTGTCATAAGACACTAAATGAAATCTCAACACAATATAAATCTGAAACTCACCTAAATAAACCACCTCATCTCGAAGTACTCTAGAAGATCTTTAAAATGATAGTTTACTCGTCCAAAACGGAGTTCGGATGAGAAAGTTATGGCTCTCGAAAGATTGGACAAAAAGGGAAATAAATTTCACACCAGGGGAGAGGGTGCTCACGCCTCCTTTGGGAGGGTGCGCGCGCCTCCTTTGATCAGAAGGAAAATCAAGTTTGGAGGAGGAGAGGGTGTGGGCGCCTCCTAAGGGAGGGTCCGCGTGCCTCCATCCATCAGAAGGCTTTACCAGAAAGGGGGAGAGGGGGGGTGCGCGCGCTTCACACCAAACGGTGCGTGCGCCTCCAAAGGGATTCAGCAAAACCCAGAATTCTTCCTGGGTTCTTCAACTCGGAAATGGACACAAAAACCCACCATTTTCACATCTAAATCAACAATCTCAAGGTTAATACTTCTAGGTATCAAAACCAAGGTACCCTAGCAACTTAGAAACTCAAAATGGCTCGCAAGACATAAATTATAACATCCAATCCAAGAGATTTCAACCCAACATCAATTTCTCACAAAAATTTATCAAACCATTGAAATAACTCAAAACTCATCCAAGATTGCAATAGACGACCACAATAACATCATACAACCATGGATGAACATTTCTAGCATAAAATGGGGAAAAGCAACTTACTTGAATTTTCTCAAAGATGACGGATTTCAAATATTTTTGGCTTCCTACGATCCTATCGACGATCTAAACAAGATTCAAGTTTTAAGAAATGAGAAATAATGAGAGGAAGAGGAAGGAAATGAAGAGAGAAGGAAGAGAAGAAAAACTTACCCACAAACATGGAGAGAGAGAGAGAAATGTGCTGGGAGAGAGATGGAGTGAAAGAGTGAGTGAGGGAGGAGAATAGGGAGGGAGTAGGAGAAATTATTTGAACATTTTACACTTAGGCCCCTCCCCCTAATACTACCCTTTCTCAAATAAACTCCCCACTAACAAATAAGACTCAACACTTCTACACTAGCACAAATGACCCAAATGATATGCTAGGCATAAATTATTATAACACGTGAAATGCACACATAATTATTTAAATCAAATAAATAAATATATAAATAAGCAAATAAATAAATAATAATTATTTATTACTAATAAAATAGAGCCTAGTTTTCGGGTCGTGACATTCACTCCACCTTAAAAGAAAATTCGTCCCGAATTTTAAGGATACTTACCCGAATGATCAAGTAGCCATTAATACGATAGTTCCGTCATTTCCCAAATTCCTCAATCATCCATTCTAAACCATCACGTAGTAACCCTAAATAATGTTCACAATACCACGACCTCTCGCACATAACTTCCTTCAATCATAACCTTCAGTACTAATTAGAATCCATAATCAAAATTGGAGAATCTCAATTGCTCCCAAACATAACTCTCGAGATATCCCAAGCTCACCTTATTCATAACCTTAATTACACTGCAAAGGTGTTTCCTTTTGTAAATCGCATACTTAGTAGTATTCCCCAGAAATTCAAAACATCACCATCTCGAGCCTAATTAGCTTTTAAAATATAAAAGGCTAAAGAAATTTCTATTTCCACAATATTCATCGAAATGGCTATATCTCTATGGATTACCATTATAGTGTCTTCACTTTGAGTTAACACCTTAAATAAATAGTACCATACAAACCCCAAAATTCCTCGTACAACGTGTCCACTTAAATCTATGTTATACTCTCATCCCTTCATTAATCCGGTCTTGAAGCCTAAACAATTCAATATACCCAATAGTCCGCAAAACGATCCAAATTCCATCTTCAAAATATTTTCTCTAACTCCCATTTAAGTTATAATCCGTGCTCATATACCCAAAGGAAATCAACGAACCCTAAATTCAATAGCTAACCCCAGTTAGTCCCTCACGCATACATTTATTAACTTAATGATACTTAAGCTCAATTGTACTACCAAAATCATAAACCAAATAGCTAGCCTCATTCCAATAGATCCATTACCAAATTACAATATTCTTTAATTATGCCCAAATATTGATACTCAACTTTCTTCACATACCCTTGGTCCAAATCGCGAAACGCCACCAATGAGAGATTTAGGACCATAGAACCACTATCTAACCAAAATTCAAAATGCCTTTAACATGGATCGAGAAATTGTTACTCTCCCAAAATGTACTTATTAGTCCTTTCTAACTTAACACGCTTACCACCATTATCGATTATAAATTCCACCATACACTCATTACTCATAACAATTCATGCATCCCTCCATACTAATCAATCCCGAGGTACTCACGGAGATGTACTAAAAGTAAACAAAATCTCTTAACAAGAAACCTCGGTTGAATCCTCAACTTTTGCAACTCAACCGTTACAATATAGTTATTGAACTAATTATCAGTACTACAACCTTGTACCACAACAATGCAATTTAACCCCAAGCTTCTCCTCAAACACTAGGTACTATTCGGAAGAAAATAAAAATCTTACGAATGATAAATACACCCAACAAATTGACCGAAACTAAATACTCGGATTTCAATTAAGAAAAGATAGGTATAACTCTACCCAAAGGAACGGTCTCAAACAGTTTTAAGAAATTAGGAATGGAGAATATAACAATCCCCCTACAACAATAGACTAAAGCAATAGTAACATCAAAAATCTTGTAATAGCAACATGGCTAATTTAGCAGGTGAGACATAACCATACTTAAGCACATCATAAGCACATAAGACTTCATCAGATACCCTAAACTCCTCCATAGGAGTAGACACCTACAACACATAAGTCAAAGACTCAGAAGAACTAAATGCAACTAAATGCACAGAAACACATAAATGCGATGATCCTAAAATGCACGCGCTCGCTCTCCCGACGCAAAATAATAATTCCTGAAATTTATCCGTTACCTGGTGAGTGCTGATTGATCGCAATTACTCTACCCTATACCTTAGGGTTCCCCGAAGCATCTCTCTTCTGACCCGGTGAAGTACTGGTTCCTGTTCCTGATGATTGAACCTTAAACCTCGGACAATCTTTTATGAAGTGACCCAGTTGACCACAATTGATACATTTTCCCTGCTTCTTCCAACACTTATCCTCCAAATGGCCTTCCCTCTAACAGTAAGTGCAAAGCCACCTACCTTGTTTCCCTTGTTTCCCCGGAGTAGTACCCGGATTCCCTAGCGCGGTTTGTTCCTTAAACTGAGATGGTGCTCCCAAATTACCTCGGTTATCTGAACGGTGTTGAGGTTGAGATTTAGCATGGCTTACTTTTTTACCCGTATTTGCAACCTCGGTCTTCCTCTTATGCTCCCTAATATCTTGCTCGATCATGTTTGCCCGATCTACCGCATCCTGGAAGGTCACAATCTTCTAGGCAATAAGCTGAGTACGGATGGATGTCTTTAAACCGTGGATGAATCTCATGGCTTTCTGTTCCTCAGTCCTCACGAGATAGTCACAGTACCTGGCTAATTCTGTGAACTTAGCCGAGTACTGAGCTATAGACAACAAACCTTGCTCCAGGTTGAGCAGCTCGATATCCTTTCGGTTTTGATCCACTACCGGAATGAAATGCTCCTTGAACTTTCGCACAAACAATTCCCATGCATACACTGTATGAGTATCATCCCAACTCGCTTTAACACCCTTCCACCAATGCTCGGTGGCACCCACAAGTTTATAAGCCGCAAACCGGACCTTGTCTTCATCGGTGCAACCAAAGACATCATAAATTTTCTCCATCGACTCAATCCATAGCTCGGCCTTCCTTACATCAGGTTCCCCATTGAACTCAACCGGTTTCAATTTCAGAAATTGTTCCAATCCGTAGCGGGGTGGTGGTGCTTGTTCTATCCTAGGACCTTGATCATGTATGGCCTTCATGGCCGCCTCAAACATGCCCTGAAATATTGCACGGGCTTCATCCCTTGTTTCATTCTGATTTGCATTACCGGTATTACTTTCACCACTTCTCCTTCGAGCCATTTCAAACAAGTACCTGCATAAAACAACAATTGTTACTCACTCCGAACACACTACCCTCCTAGGTCATACTAATCCACCTATACATATACTTAGAGCTAATGCCATAGCTCTGATACCAACTGTCATGACCCCGAACCCGCGGGCCCGGAATACGCCAGCTGGATGTCGACTTAAAACCAAAACTCTAAAATATAGAAGTTAAAAATTTCATTTTGAACCAAAAGATGATAACACAAGGTTTTACAAATCCAAGTTTAAATCAACAAAGTACATCTAACATAAGCTCCACAGCTTATACCCAAAAGAATAAAATATACAATTCTTAATGACGTCAATAATGGTAAAACTATCCCCAAAAGGTTATACATTTAAATAATGTAAACCGATCCATAACAACCTGTCCCAAAATCTCAATCCTCTCGACATCCTCCTCGATCCGCGAATCCTAATCCTTTTCCTCCTGGGGGGGGGTTAAGGAAAAACAAAGATGGAAATAAACGGGGTGAGATAAAATCTCAGTAAGTTACTAATGCAACTACATGACATGCTATAATGCAATAAGCAATACACAATGATAAATATCACATAGCATGTAACAAATAACAGTCAACAGATAGCAGCGGAAAGTAAACACATAACAAAGGATATTAGCCAAGGTTTCCCAACTGATAGAACCAATTCAAGGATCGCTGCGCAGCTTCAACAATCAACCAATCCATATCTTCACAGTAGCATAAAAGCCGAAGAGAAAACCCCAGTCAGAAGCGACCAATCAACCCATCAATCGAACAAACCATCTTCATAGTAGCATAAAAGCTGAAGAGAAACCCGGTACTGGAACCAATAACAATGTAAAGTGCCACAAGGGGCGGGAGTCATGCCACAAAGTCATGCTCCAAAACGATTAGCTAGAATACCCACAACGGAGCTAGCTCATCCCAACCAAGGCCAATCTGGATGAGGACAGAAGGACCAATGGGCGATGCTATACTGGACTTGGCTCGTGCCATTATAGCATTATCCATTGCCTGACTCGATACACAATTTAACCAGCTGGACTTTCAATCATGCTAAGTAATGAATACTAGCTTTATAAACATCGAAAGGGTTCCAAAGTAGGGAACCGTAACACAAATCACCATAAAGATACAACGATTACTCATTAAGAGTTTAACAACATTAATAGCAAGAAGTTCCTCATAAAAGAGTTCAATAACAGGAATGGAATTGCTCATAAAAGCCCAACAATACAAATCATTAAAACTAAATGATTCTAGGACAAGGATCCATATCAAACGCATCCTACATGATACACGCGAGTTACCCATAGAGGGTACTACCCAAATGGTCATTCCCCAAATAGCACAATGACTATCATTAAAACTATCCCAAACGTCCACTCATTATTAAAGTGTTCCCACATTTTCCAATAATCCATAACTAAATTCCATAACCCATTTATTCACAAAGGAACCAAGGCGAAACCACACAAACCGATATTCCCAACTTGATTACAACGGACCGATTCTAAACACTTTGTCATAAGACACTAAATGAAATCTCAACAGAATATAAATCTGAAACTCACCTAAATAAACCACCTCATCTCGAAGTACTCTAGAAGAGCTTTAAAATGATAGTTTACTCGTCCAAAACGGAGTTCAGATGAGAATGTTATGGCTCTCGAAAGATTGGACAAAAAGGGAAATAAATTTCACACCAGGGGAGAGGGTGCGCGCGCCTCCTTTGATCAGAAGGAAAATAAAGTTTGGAGGAGGAGAGGGTGCGCGCGCCTCCTAAGGGAGGGTGCGCGCGCCTCCATCCATTAGAAGGCTTTACCAGAAAGGGGGAGAGGGGGGGTGCGCGCGCTTCACACCAAACGGTGCGCGCGCCTCCAAAGGGATTCAGCAAAACCCAGAATTCTTCCTGGGTTATTCAACTCGGAAATGGACACAAAATCCCACCATTTTCACATCTAAATCAACAATCTCAAGGTTAATACTTCTAGGTATCAAAACAATGGTACCCTAGCAACTTAGAAACTCAAAATGGCTCGCAAGACATAAATTATAACATCCAATCCAAGAGATTTCAACCCAACATCAATTTCTCACAAAAATTTAACAAACCATTGAAATAACTCAAAACTCATCCAAGATTGCAATAGACGACCACAATAACATCATACAACCATGGATGAACATTTCTAGCATAAAATGGGGAAAAGCAACTTACTTGAATTTTCTCAAAGATGACGGATTTCAAATATTTTTGGCTTCCTACGATCCTATCGACGATCTAAACAAGATTCAAGTTTTAAGAAATGAGAAATAATGAGAGGAAGAGGAAGGAAATGAAGAGAGAAGGAAGAGAAGAAAAACTTACCCACAAACATGGAGAGAGAGAGAGAGAAATGTGCTGGGAGAGAGATGGAGTGAAAGAGTGAGGGAGGTGAGGGAGGAGAGTAGGGAGGGAGTAGGAGAAATTATTTGAGCATTTTACACTTAGGCCCCTCCCCCTAATACTACCCTTTCTCAAATAAACTCCCCACTAACAAATAAGACTCAACACTTCTACACTAGCACAAATGACCCAAATGATATGCTAGGCATAAATTATTATAACACATGAAATGCACACATAATTATTAAAATCAAATAAATAAATAAATAAATAAGCAAATAAATAAATAATAATTCTTTATTACTAATAAAATAGAGCCTAGTTTTCGGGTCGTGACAATTTGCATATTTTATTAGAATTTTCTGGAATTACAAAACCTTCAGGTTGTGTGATATAAACATTCTCAAGTAAGTTCCCATTAAGGAACGCTGTTTTGACATCCATTTTCCATATCTCATAGTCAAAATATGCGGCTATGGCAAGTAAAATTCTTATAGACTTGATCATTGCTACGGGCGAAAAGGTTTCATCATAGTCGATTCCATGAATCTGCCTATAGCCTTTCGCTACAAGTATAGCATTATAAGTATGCACCTTTCCATCCATGTCAGTTTTCTTTTTGAAAACCCACTTATATCCTATGGTTTTTACACCTTCGGGCGCATCAATCAAGTTCCAAACTTGGTTATCATACATGGACTTAATTTCAGATTCCATGGCTCCAAGCCATTTTTCTGAATCAAGAGCGGACATCGCTTCTTGGTAGGAAGTAGGTTCATCATCAACTATGAATTCCACTTCATTTCTATCCGTCATGAGAAATCCATATCTCTCAGGTTCGGATCGCACCCTACCAATTCTGCGAAGAGCTTGAGTATTCTGAATAGGCTCCATAACTCCTTGTGAATCTTGTTCAGATCCAACATTTTGTTCCATATTATTTTCAGGTTCTCGAACCTCTTCGAGATTAATTTTACTCCCACTAATTCCTTTGGAGAGAAACTCTTTCTCTAGAAAGGTACCATCTCGAGCAACAAACACTTTGATGTCCGTGCGGTTGTAAAATAATAACCCTTAGTTTCCTTAGGGTAACCCACAAAATAACATTTGTCAGATTTTGGTGCAAGTTTGTCATAGATCATTCTCTTAACATAAGCCTCACAACCCCAAATCTTCATGAAAGACAAACTAGGTTTTCTTCCAGTTCACATCTCATATGGAGTCTTTTGAACAGATTTAGTTGGAACTCTATTTAGTGTAAGAGCAGCAGTTTCTAGTGCATATCCCCAAAAGGATAAAGGAAGATCAATTTGACTCATCATGGAGCGGACCATATCCAATAAAGTCCTATTTCTCCGTTCGGACACACCATTCCATTGTGGCGTTCCGGGTGGAGTTAATTGTGAAACAATTCCACAGTCTTTAAGATGATTGTCAAACTCCTGGCTTAAATATTCTCCACCACGATCTGATCGAAGTGCTTTAATAGTTTTGCCAAGTTGATTTTGTACTTCATTTTGAAATATTCTAAATATCTCAAAAGACTCACTTTTATGTTTCATTAAGTAGATATAGCCATATCTACTAAAATCTTCAGTAAAAGTTATTAAGTATTGGTATCCTCCCCTAGCACTGCTGCTCATTGGTCCACACACATCAGTATGTATGAGTCCCAATAAGTCACTAGCCATTTCACTACTCTTAGTAAAAGGTGTCTTTGTCATCTTTCCAAGTAACCAAGACTCACAAGTTTCATATGATTCAAAATCTTGTGAATCTAAAAGTCCGTCCCCATGGAGTTTTGAGATACGCTTCTCATTTATATGACCAAAACGGCAATACCACAAATAAGTATGATTTACATCATTAGGTTTGGATTTCTTATTTACATTATAAATATTCTCATTATTCCCACTTTCAACATCAAGAACATAAAGGTCATTAAATGAACATGCATTATAATAAAGCATCTCATTTAAATAAATAAAAAACCTCTTATTCTTAATAAGAAAACTATAACCTTCATTATCCAAACAAGAAATTGAAATAATATTTCTACTTAAATCCGAAACATAATAACAATTGTTCAAAACAAGAATTAATCCGCTAGGTAAAATGACATCATATGTTCCTACGGCTAATGCAGCAACTCTTGCTCCATTCCCCACACGTAGGTCCACTTCACCATCTTTAAGTAGCCTTCTATTCCTTAGTCCCTGCACATTTAAACAAATGTGAAATCCACATCCCGTATCTAATACCCAGGAGCTAGAAGTAGAAATAAGAATATCTATAACATAGATACCTGAAGTAGAGGCAGTCCCACTGCTCTTCTTCTTCTTCTTCATCTCTTCCTTGTAAACCTTGCAATTCCGTTTTCAATGACCAATCTCATTGCAGTGGAAACAGATTGCATCCTTTTGGGGAGCAGGTTTAGCTACATTAGTATTAGCAACAATTGTCATGCCAATCTTGGGTTTGACAACCTTTGCCTTACCCTTTCCTTTGCCTTTCTGGCCCTTTCCTTCCTTAGCCACTATGAGCACGGGAGCGGCCTCTTTACCAATTTTCTTTTCCGCTGTCTTAAGCATCCCATGCAACTCAGATAGGGACTTATCCATCCCATGCATATTAAAGTTCATGACGAATGGATTATAGCTTTTGGGCAATGAATTAAGAATAAAATCAGTGGCCAACTCAACATCAATGGGATGGCCAAGCCTCTCTAGGTGCTCAAAATGAGCCTTCATCTTCAAAATGTGAGGGCCCACAGACTGCCCTTCGCTCATCTTGCATGAGACCAAGGCAGCTATAGTATCAAACCTCTCTTGCCTTGCTTGTTCTTGAAACATATTTTTCAGCGAAGCAGCAAGGTCAAATGCCTCCAAGTGTTCAAGAGTCTTCTGAAGCGCTGGACACATGGCCGCAAGCATAAGACAACCCACCTCACGAGAATCACTTTTGTGTTTCTTGTAGGCGTTTCTCTCATCCTTGGGTGCATTAGAAGCAGGTTCATCTTCAGGAATGGGTTCATCAAGAATATAGAGCTTCTCCTCATGCTTTAGAACAATTCTAAGGCTACGGATCCAATCCGTGTAGTTAGCTCCATTTTCTTGAAGTTTTTCCTTCTCAAGGATAGATCGCAATGATAAGTTTGTACTTTGAGCTATTATCTACAATTATGCAAACATATAATTAAATATATGTACCAACTTAGTTTTAAAGATATTTAAAATATTAGTATTTCACAAATACTCCCACTAAATTATATAACCTTCATATACATCCAATGTATAATATAATTTAAATGAGCTAAGATCCATCTTTAATTTAATTTCAAGTCTATTTTGGTAGAAAAAACAATGATGTATGGATTTTGGATTGATGATCAAAATAAAGGAGGGACGAATGGAATTAATGCTAAAGAATTGCAGAATTCAAGATTGCACGAAGATGTAACGAGGAAAGCCCTTGAGAAAAATGATCTCGCCTGCACAAAACCTCGGGAGGTGATTAAGAGCACCTTCCTTCCCAAACGTTTGTATTGATTTTCTTGATTTAGAGCTATGGAGGTTTATAGAGAGTTTAGTGCTTGTGTGTAGGTGTACCTCCAAGGCCCTATTTATACATAAATGGAAAAACAAGAGACCTAATCTAAGTAGTATAACTAACTCTCCTATAATATCACATTCTATCTTCAAGAAGAGAAGACGTGGTCAATCATTCCGTTGAGAGTTAATTCACAAGTTATCCACATGTGTTATTTGATATTTAACACCTTCAAATATTATTAGAAAAATAGAATATAATTAATAATGTAAAATATACCTGCTGTTTAAGACGTTGCAATCTTGAAGGTAAATGAAGATAGATACCACTTGAAATTTTTATCCACAACAATTGCCCCCAAACTTATCTGATAATGATGTACTGAGAAGATAAGTTTCTTGGATGAACGTGGCCTGATGGGACGGTTAGAGTAAACGGCGGTTTTGCCAAATACACCAATTAATTGCGCCTTGGGAGAAGAGGAGTTTAGACTACTAGGGTTTCATAAAATACCTCAAGATTCTCACTCTCCTCATTATTCCATACAGTGCTCTTCTAAGGTATTTTCTTTTCCTCTTTCTATGTTCTTAACTTTTTCTATTTTCTGCAAAAAAAAAATCTTTCATCTGAAAAAATGAAGAAGACAACACAATCTTCTAAAATTGGTAGTTCAAAAACCCTTCCTAATGATCCCAATGTCTTCGTCTCTGAGGGTTTACTTGCAAAACCAGATGATGAGATTTGCTTTTTTAACAATACTCTGATTCTCGCTTTGAAAACCCGTAAAGGTTTTCCAAATCAAACCGTTAATTCTTTGATTCATCAAAACGGAGATTCCAACTCCCAAAAGCTTGCTTCAATCCATCCAATGGATTTCCGCAACTTACATACTTTATTAGAATTTTCTTTGACTATCAAAACCTTTAGGTTGTATCCAATACATCCTTAAGTGAGTTCCCATTAAGGAACGCTATGTTGACATCACTTTGTCGAATTTCATATTCTAAATATGAAGATGTGACTATAAGAATTCTAGTAATTTTCTTTCTACCCATGTAAGTTTTTTTCCAAGAAAACTCATTCCTCTCCTTTGGTTTTTACACATTAGGTTAGAATGATCAAGTTCCAAACTTGATTATTATACATGGATTGCCTTTTAGATATTATGACTCCAAGTCATTGATCTAAATGTGGAGCGGATATTTCATCTTTGATAGGTGGTAAATACTTCATTCTCAATGAACTTTACCTTAATACTTTCTATTTCGAAATATCCAATATTTCTTGTAATAGATTGTATCCTATCATGAATGCAAATACTTGTATATTATGAACGGATTTTCATAAGCTCTTGTGAAAATTTGTTCAACTTCCATCTTAGGTTTAAATGATATTTTCTAAGTCTCGAATCATTCGAGATATATTTACTCCCACTGGTTCTTTTAGAGATAAGTGACTTATCAAGTAAAACACCATCATAAGTAACAAACCATTTGTTTCTTATGAGTAAAATGTTATCCTCAAGTTTCCTTAGGATATCCCATGAAAATATATTTATTAGATTTAAATGTGAGTGTGTCCCAGACAGCTCCTTTCTAAAAGGTCTCACCATCTTAAATCTTTATGAAAGACAAACCGAGTTTTCTTTCATCTTTTAACCTCTTTTGATGGAATTCAGATTAGTATAATTATAGCGGTTTCCAATTTTATAACACCAAAAAAAATAATAGAAGATCAATTTAACTCTATCATCAATTGAACCATATCCAATAAGGTTCTTATACTTCCACGTAGACACATCATTTAGAATGGTGTTCTTAGTGAAGTTAATTGTGAAACCATTTCACAATTTCAATGATGACTGTCAAATTCTTGATTTAATTATTCATCATCTTGATTGAATCAGAATATTTGAATAGTTTTACCAAGTCCTATCAAAATTCTCTTTTAGCATTTCTACTTAATGCACCATATACATGGACATGTATTAGGTCAAGTAAGATATTAGCCTTTTACTATTCATAGTAAAAGATGTCTTATCTTTGAAAGTTGATTCCATTTCTGAGGCTTAGATTTGCTTTTATGAATACCCTTTTTCCGTAGGGTTTAGTTTTCCATTTTCCCCTTTGATTTCCGAGTTCTTTGAAAAAACACAATTGGCGTATACTCAAATGATGCCAATGACCTGGAGGGTTTTTGATGTTATCTTGAGAGTGAACCGAGAGTGTGGGCTAGATATAGGTTTGAGTGAGATGGCTATTTGCTATGACCTACAATTTTTTGGGTCAAAAAGGTATGTTTTTAAGAAAAGGGCAAAAAAGGGTTTGATGGTCCCCAAAGCATCAGTGAATGACAGAGGGTGGAGAGGAAAATTTATCTTTGTTGAGAGGGCTTCACTCGAAGGTGGTGAGGATTTGGTCAAGGAGTGGAATAGGGGAGGTAAACTTTGTAAATGTATTCTTGCTTTAATTTTGCTATGCCTTCAAATTTATTTAATTTCTTCTCTTATTGCAGATGTCAAGTGGGAATAACTTTTTCCTCCAAAGGCTGATTCAGAATCCAAGATTGCTTCGTTCTTTCGTCTTTCTGAGGAGGAAAGGAGTTCAAGAGCAGAGAAATCGTTGACCGCCCTGAAGAAGATAATATGTCTACAGGTATAACTTTTAAAATCTTTAGTTGTTCTTCCTTTTAGCATAAATTCATAAATTTTCTGGTTTTTGTTTCTGTAGTTTCAAAGCCAACCATGGAAATTTCCTTTGATGACCGGGATAGCTTAGTGGGAGACCTTGCTACCAATCCAGTGGACAAGCCCCCCGTTGTTCCAAAAATGGAATTTCAAGATGTTGCTACTGTCAGCTCAAGATTGAAGAAAAGAAAAGCGGTTGATGAAGTGAAGTCATGGAAATTGAAGGTTTTGGAAATCTGTCTGTAGATGGAGTCAAGAAGAAGTTCTTGGCTCTAGCTTTGAGTGTAAGTTCTCAGTAATATAACTTTGCATTTGCACATACTTTAACACCATTAATAGTTTATTTTGGGTTTTGCACAGGCTTTTGGGAGTATAGAAGCTCAGGTTGAAGTTTTAGGTGATGCCAATAAGAGATTGAAGAGTGAAGTGGCTTGCGTAAAAAAGGATTCTAGAGATGATAAAACATGTTGGGAGAAAGAAAAAGAAGTTTTTGAGAAGAAAGTGGCTGACCAGGTTGGAGAAATTATTGATTTAAAAAAAGGAATTGCATCAATCCAAGATGCTAATCTTTAAGAAATAGAAGAGATGAAGACTGCTCTTACCAAGTCTGCGGCCAAGAGGATGGTAAAAATCAAGATCAGGATGATCCAAGAATTCTAAGAAGTTAAGCATGAGGCTTGGGATTTAGAGAAAGAGAAGACTATCCTGAAAAAGTTGAATGGTAAAGCCATTGATGCTGGTGAAGTCTCATCAACTATTGTGCTGCCGGTGAATGAAGACCAGAAAGGTGAGGATGATCAAGAAAATGTTTGAGGGTAAGTTTGTTTGATTTTGAACAATGTTGGTTTTGATGGTCTGCGTCCCGAAATCTCGTAACTCAAAACTTGGTATTTTATGGTTTCTAGGATGTAATGGCCCATAAGGGTCAAGGACAAATAGTTTTTCAGGTTTTCAAATGTTGGGTTGGTCCAACATATCGTAAGTTTGGGAATTTTGCTCATGAATGATTTAGGTAAGGTGAAACAATCTTTTGATACTTGGCTTTTCTTTGCTAATGAAAGATGTTAGGACTTTCAACATATTCTATTGTACCAATCTTGTGTATGGTGTAAAACCTTTATAACACTTTGTTTGATATGAAAATATCAAAGATCGTTTGTCTTTAGATGACACGAATATGCCATAACCATTTGAAAGTTTCTTAAGTTCAATATTTAATTAAGTGGAAATGGGGGGTGCGTACATATAAACATACGTGCCCATTCCTCACCTTAACCATTATTGAAATCTTGCGCTCCAGGCGAAGGTGTATCAACCTTAATTTAAAATGAAAGAAAGTCAATTTCTTTAAACCTTTGAAAGGATTTAGTACCTTGAACTTTTAAGATGAGATAGCCAATCTCAAGATGTCATGTTCTTGAAATCTTCAAAAATAAGTGTTACTTTCTTGCAAAACTAGAATATGTTAACAATCCAACATCTTGAATAATGTCGTTTTTATGAATAACTATAAACTTTGCATAAATAAAATAAAAATAAAATAAAATTAAGGTAAAAATCATACCTGAATCATTAAGATGCTAACAACCTTTCAAGATCTTGACATCTTGGTGGATATAAAAGTGTTAACAACCTTAAAATGTTGACATCATGGTTTATTGCATTTGGGAATGATCGTCCTAAGTTTCCTTGCAAGACAGAAACATGTTAGGATTGGGTGTTAGCTTAGCTAACACCCCTCCGATGCTTAAGTCAGTAATAGTTTGATAAATATAAATCAAATGGAAATAATTAGAATGACATTGTATTAAAAGCGTACCTGTCTTCCTGAATTTGAATGATAATTTAAACCTTACATGAAGTATGCTTTAAGATGGATAGCGTTCCAAGATCTTGGGATCCTTACACCTTCCAAGGTTGATAACCAATATGCCCCCTTTCCTGCGTCTGCGTCTATTAAATAAGGTCCTTCCCATTTTGGTGCCAACTTGCCAGCATTGAGCTCCCTTGTGTTCTGATGGACCTTTTTTTATCACCAAGTCACCAACCTGGAACTTTCTTAATCTGACATTCTTGTTGTAAGATCTTGCAATCCTTTGCTGGTATGCTGCCATCCTAACTCTCGCCATATCCCTCAATTCATCAATGGTGTCAATATCTTGAGCCAAGATAATGCTATTTTGCTCAGGAGTTAACAATCCATATCTTGCCGAGGGGACGATGACTTCAGCAGGAATGACCGCTTCTGATCCAAAAACGAGAGAGTAAGGAGTCTGGCCTGTCGCATTCTTGGGCATTGTTCTATCAGCCCATAAGACGAAAGGCAACTCTTCAGCCCATCTTCCTTTTTTCTAGTCCAATCTCTTTTTCAAGTTGGAAATAATGATCTTGTTGCTAGACTCAGCCTTTCCATTTGCTTGGGGATGCATAGGTGAAAATGTTACCATCTTAACTCCCTATCTTGTGAGAAAATCTTGATTCTTCTTGCTAATAAATTGGGAACCATTGTCACATATAATCTCTGAAGGGATACCAAACCTGCTGAAGATATTCTTCTTTATGAAAGATATAACCTCCTTATCACGAACTTGAACATAGGCCTCAGCTTCGATCCATTTGGAAAAGTAATCTGTCATTGCTAGTAAGAACACCTTTCCTCCAGGAGCTTTAGGTAATTTCCCAACAATGTCCATTCCCCAAGTCATGAAGGGCCAAAGGGATAGAATAGGATGCATCATTTCTTCCGGCTGGTGCAAGATGTCACCATGTCTCTGGCAAGAATCACATTTCTTGGAATATTCTGTTGCATCTTGACGCATAGTAGGCAAAAAATATCCCATCCTGAGGGCTTTTACGTATAAACTCCTGCCCCCAGAATGATTTCCACACAAGCCTTCATCAAGTTCTTTTAATATTGATGCAGCTTGATCAGGTTCGAGACATCTTAAGTATGGTCCTGCAAAAAATTTTATGAACAAAACATTATCTATTAACAAATATCTTGCATTTCTTACCCTGAATGCTTTTGCATTATTTTCCTGTGGTGGGATGGTACCATCTTGAAGATACTTGATTATTGGTGAAATCCAAGATGGTTCAGCTTATGCTTCCTGGATGTCATCATCTATACAGAATAATTCCAATCTTTCTATGGCTGGAATGTTGACATGAATAATGGGTATAGTGGTCTGAGCCAAACTCTTGAAGGCAGAACCGAGGTTGGCTAGAGCATCTGTCTGTGAGTTTTCTTCTCGGGGAATCTGTTCTATCTTGAAAACTTGAAATTTGCTGGCCAAGATCTTTACAACCCCCAAGTATGACGTCATCTTTGCGTTCTTAGCTGCATAAGATCCGTTAAAATGATTGACTAATAATAAAGAATCACAATATACCTGGATGACATTGATGTTAAGATCTAGTTCCACAGTTAATCCCACAATGAGAGCTTCATATTCTGCGTCATTATTGGTAGCTTTAAAATCACAACTAATAGCCTGTGGTATAATGTCCCCTTGTGGCGATTTCAGTACAATTCCAAGACATGTTCCTCTCATGTTCGATGCTCCATCAGTGTATAGTGTCCATTCTGCCAAGTTGTCACCATCTTGAAGCTTTCGCACTTCTATTTCCACTTCTGGTTACATATATGGACTGAAGCCTGCCACAAAATCTGCAAGAGCTTGTGATTTTATCGCCTTTATTGGTTCGTACTTGATAGGATAGTTAGTACGAATACATATAACATGAGTCATAAAATAATGCCTTAGTTTAATTGAAGCAGTAATCAAAGCTAAAATTAACTTTTCAAGATGGGAGTACCTTGTTTCCGCATCAAAAAGAGTTTTACTTACATAATAGATTGGATGTTGATTACCATCTTGCTCTCTGACTAATACTGCACTAACTGCTGTTTCTGAAACAGCTAAGTATGCAAACAATAGTTCGCCTTCTTCAGGTTTGACCAATAGTGGAGGTGTGGATAGGTATTGCTTAAGATCTTGGAAGGTTCTTTCATGTTGCTGTGTCCACTCAAATTTGTTATTCTTCTTCAAGATGTCATAGAATGGCTTGCATCTTTCGAAAGACTTGGAAATAAATCTGTTGAGTGCTGCCACCTTTCTGGTCAACTTTTGAACATCTTTAACACTCTGTGGTGACGCCAAGTTGATGATGGATCTGATTTGTTTTGGACTAGCTTCTATGCCTCTCTGTGTCACCATATACCCCATAAATTTTCCAGACTTCATACCAAAATTGCTCTTCGTTGGATTCAGCTCCATGTTAAATGGATCCAAGATGTCAAACGCTTGAGTAAGATCTCGAACATGGTTCTCAGATTTCTTTGATTTCACTACCATATCATCGATGTATACCTCCATGGTGTGCCCAATTTGATCTTTGAACATCATGTTGACCAGCTTCTGATATGTTACACCTGCATTTTTTAGTCCAAATGCCATAGCAATATAACAATATATACCTGAGGGTGTAATGAAGGAGATGTCTTCTTGGTCAGATGGTTCCATCTGGATCTGCTGAAATCCTGAAGATGCATCCATAAATGTCAAGATCTCGTGTCCTTAAGTTGCATCGACCAAGGTGTCTATGTGTGGCAACAAGAAGGGATCTTTAGGACACGCCTTGTTCAGGTCCGTGAAGTCGACACAAACTTTCCACTTGCCCCCTCTCTTTTCTACAACGACGACGTTAGCTAACCATTTCGGATATTCTGCTTCCCTAATCATCTTTGCTTTCAATAGTTTGTCAACTTCATCTTTGATGATCTGGTTTCTCTCTTGAGCAAACTTTCTCCTTTTCTGGTGCACTGGTTTGAAAGATGGGTCAATGTTGAGCTTATAAGTTATAACATCTTTGCTAATCCCTGTGATGTCTTCATGCTTCCAAGCGAAGCTCTTGATTCTATCTTTTAAGAGCTTCATCAATTCTTCTTCAAATTCAGCTGGTACATCTTGGCCAATCAGCACCTTTAAATCTGGATTAGAGGGGTCCAATAATACTTCTTTCACATCATGCTCCCTTGCTTCCAAGACTTGACGTGCTTTCTTCTGTAATTTCTATGCTTGCCTCGGAGATGTCGACGGCTTCATGGATGTCATATAACAATTCTTCGCCATCTGCTGATCACTGAAGATTGTAACAACTCCCCAAGGTGTAGGCATCTTCACACACTGATGATAAGTTGATGGTACTTATCGCGACCCCGACCCCGCGGGCCCGGAGTACGCGAGCTGGACGTCGACTTAAACAATGAACTCTAAAATAATGAAGATAAAAATTTCCTTTTTATACCAAAAGATGATAACACCAAGTTTTGAAATCCAACTTGAACAACAAAATATAAACTAGTGTAAGCTCCATAAGATTACACCCAAAATAATAAAATATACAAATTCTAATGACGTCAAGTTTGGTACAACTATTCCCAAAAAGGTTACACATTTATGTAATATAAACCCACCAATAATAACTTGCCCCAAAAGCTCAACCCTCGCGACGTCCTCCTCGTGATCAGCGAGTCTAATCCTTTCCTCTTAGGGGGGGGTTAAGGAAAAACAAAGATAAAAGAAAGGGGGTGAGATAAATCTCAATAAGTCACTAATGCAACTACATGACATGCTATGATGCAATAATCAATAATAAATCACATAGCACATAGCAATTATCATTTAACAGATAGCAGCGGAAATAAACAAATAACAAAGGATATTAGCCAAGGTTTCCCAACTGATAGAACCAAATAAAGGTCGCTGCGCAGCTTCAACAATCAACAATCAACATCTTCAAAGTAGCATGAAAGCTTGAAGAGAAAACCCTCGGTACCGGAACCAATAATAATAAAGGGACAGTGACACACAGTCAAAGCCCAAAAACTATTAGCTAAAATGCTCACAAAGGGGCTAGCTCATCTCACATCCAAGGCCAATCTGGAGGAGGGAAATAATGGGGCAAAACAATGGTCAACATCATAATTGACTTGGCTTGTGCCATCATAATGTTTCGCATCGCCCAAAACACACACACATACCAGCTGGACTTTCAAATAAAGGCTAAGTAATAAAATACTAGCACGATAAACAACTAATGATACCAAAGTAGGGAACCGTACCAAGTGATCACCAATAAGATGAAATGAACCAACAACAACAAGTAAAGTGTTCCAATAAACTCAACCATGATAACACAATTCCCATATCACATTCAATCACTAAGGATCCATTTAACTCAAGAACACAACCAAAACTACTCACTCATCTCTAAGAGCTCAAGGAGAGCTTTAAAACGATAATTTATACACCTAAAACGGAGTCCGGATGAGCAAGATATGGCCCTCGAAAGATTGGACAAAAAGGGGAAATAAATTTACAACAGGGGAGAGGGTGCGCGCGCCTCCTATGGGACGGTGCGCGCGCCTCCTGAAGTCAGAAGGAAATTGCACCAAAAGGTAAGTGAGGGTGCGCGCGCTTCAAATAAAAGGGTGCGCGCGCTTCACGACAACAGAAGGTGAGATTTTTGGAACAGAAAGGGGTGCGCACGCCTCCCTTGAAAGGGTGCGCGCGCCTCCTTTGATCAGAAGGTTAGTTTGCAAAAGGGCATAAGGGTGCGCACGCCCCCTCCCAAAGGGTGCGCGCGCCCCCTTGCCCGGAGGGGCAATTTCCGGCCAAAATTCCTGGGTTTCTTCCATTTTCAACGCAAAATCAAACTAAACCCAAATCTTCACCATTTCAAGCCAAACTCAAGACTAACACTACCAATATATAAACTAAAGTACCCACACCACTTGGAAGCCAAAAGAATTCCTAGAACATCATCTAGAGAACCTCAATCAAGGATGATTCAAATACCAAATTTTCACAAAAATGAACAAAATGTAAATCACTCCCAAATCCACCCAAGATGCAACAAATAGCATTCATATCATCAAATAAACATGGAGTAGCATTTCTAGCATAAAATGGGGGAAAAGCAACTTACTTGGAATTTCTCAAAGATGACGGAATTCAAATATTTTTGGTTCTACGCGATCCTATCGACGATCTAAACACATTTCATAAAATGAGAAATAAGAAAAGATGAGAGGGAGAGGATGAAAATGAAGAGAGAAGGGAGAGGAAAACTTACCCTTTTCTTGAGCTAAGGAAGAGAGAGAGTGCTGGGAAGGAGGGGGTAGGGTGAGGAAGAGAGTGAGGGAGAAGGAAGAGTAGGGAGGGAGTAGTTAAAAATCATTTCAAAAACTTACACTTAGGCCCCCCTCACCCATACTAACATATAACCCAACCAAATTCCCTACTACCCACTTAACACAATATCAACCAAATAAGGCTAAACACAAATTAATATTATGAGCTGTAAAATGCGCACATAAATATTCAAATAAATAAATAATTCAATTAATTAATTAAGTCATAACTAAATAATTAAATATTTACTATTAGAAAATAGAGACGGGTTTTCGGGTCGTGACATTCACTCCCCCTTAAGAAAATTCGACCCGAATTTTAACGAGACTTACCCGAATTAAAAAGCCACGGATATCTACGCTCCATCTCCTCTCGAAGCTCCCAAGTCGATTCCTCAACATTGTGATTCCTCCAAAGAACTCTAACCAACGGAATGCTTTTGTTCCTCAACTCTTGGACTTTAGAATCAAGAATCCGAACCGGTCGTTCCTCGTAGGTCATACCAGGCTCTATATCCTCCGGTACCCTCGGTAAAACGTGAGATGGATCATGAACATACTTCCGAAGAAGATGGTAACGCATGACGGTAAGCTAGAAGTCCCACTTTCCCCAAAATCTCAAATGGTCCAACAAACCTCGGAGCCAATTACCCTTCTTCCCGAACCTTCGGATGCCCACTTTCGGAGATACCTTTAAGAACACGAAGTCTCCGGTCTGAAAACTAAGATCTCGTCTTCGATGATCGGCGTAGCTCTTCTGTCGACTCTGGGCCGTCTTCAATCGATCCCAAATAATTTTAACCTTTTCCACCGAGTCCTGAACCATGTCAACACCCCAAAGTTTTGCTTCCCCAATCTCGTCCCAACAAATAGGCGACCAACATTTCCTCCCATACAAATCCTCATACGGTGCCATCTGAATACTCGACTGATAACTATTATTGTAGACAAACTCTGCAAGCGGTAGATGGGTATCCCACGAATCTGGAAAGTCAACTGTGCAAGCCCGTAACATATCCTCGAGAATCTGAATGGTTCTTTCAGACTGACCGTCAGTCTGAGGATGAAAAGCGGTGCTAAACCTCAAATCGGTACCCAAAGCCTTCTATAACGCTTGCCAAAATCGGGATGTAAACCTGGGATCTCTGTCTGACACAATACTAACTGGAACACCATGTAATCTGACAATCTCATGAATATACAAACTCGCAAGTTTCTCCATCGAATAGGAAATGTCAATGGGTAAGAAATGAGAAGATTTAGTCAACCAGTCCACAATCACCCAAACTGCATTGAACCTCCTTCGAGTCCTGGGTAGTCCGGTTACAAAATCCATCATAATGTGTTCCCACTTCCACTCGGGTATCTCAAGAGGCTGAAGTAGACCTGCGGTTCTCTGATGCTCTGCTTTAACTTGTTGACAGGTCAAACACATCGATACATAATCTGCAATTTTCCCTCTTCATGTTAATCCACCAAAATTGTTGTTTTAAATCCTGATACATCTTTGTACTCCCGGGATGAATGGTATACATGGATTTGTGACCCTCATCATGAACTCGCTGTTTAATCCCACCGATATTCGGTACACACAACCTGCTACGGTAAGTCAACACTCCCTCGGAGTCAAGCCCGAAGTCCACATACTGTCTATCCCGAGCATTATCCATAATCTTCTTCAACTTTGGGTCCGCCTTCTGAGTATCCTTTATTTGTTGAATTAGGGTCGGAGATACCCTAATATTCGCAAAAATTGCCCCACGTCTCGATTCACGAGGACACCAATCTCGAACATCCTCTAGCAATTTCCATTCACGAATCATCATTGATGCCACATAAGACTTTCGACTAATCGCATCATCTACCACATTTGCTTTGCCCGGATGGTACGAAATGGTGCAATCATAATCTTTTAAAAGCTCCATCCACCTACGCTGACGGTTATTCAATTCCTTTTGAGAGAAAAGGTATTTCAAACTCTTGTGATCGGTAAAAATCTCAAACTTCGCTCCATATAGGTAATGCTTCCACTTATGCAACGTAAAGAATATCGCAGCCAACTCCATATCATGAGTAGGGTAATTCTGTTCACTAGGGGTCAACTTCCTCGAAGCGTAAGCGATTACTTTCCCATTCTGCATCAAAACACAACCCAAACCCTCTTTCGAAGCATCATTGTAAATCACTAAGTCGTCATTTCCATTAGGTAACGCAAGAATAGGAGCCGTAGTTAATCTCTTCTTTAATTCATCAAAGCTATTTTGACATTTTTCACTCCACACAAACGGTACATCCTTTCGGGTCAACTGAGTCATCGGAGTAGCAATCCTCGAAAACCCTTCTATGAATCTTCTATAATACCCGGCTAAACCCAGAAAACTTCTGATCTCGGTCACCGTCTCGGGTCTCTTCCAATCCACTATGGCTTCTATCTTTGAAGGATCCACAGAAATCCCATCTTTAGAAATAACATGACCCATAAATGAAACCTTCTCGAGCCAAAATACGCATTTACTAAACTTCGCAAACAACTGCTCCCTCGCAAGAACTGATAAAACTGTCCTCAAGTGTTGCTCGTGCTCCTCTCGAGATTTAGAGTAGACAAGAATGTCGTCGATGAAAACCACCATGAACGAATCAAGATAAGGATGGAAAACCCGGTTCATCAAATCCATAAATACGGCAGGCGCGTTAGTCAACCCAAACGGCATAACCAAGAATTCATAATGACCATAACGAGTACGGAAAGCAGTCTTCAGAATATCCTCCGATCGAATCTTCAACTGATGGTACCCACTCCTCAAATCAATTTTAGAAAACACAACTGAGCCTTGAAGTTGGTCGAACAAATCATCAATATGCGGTAGCGGGTATTTATTCTTCACCGTTACTTGATTCAACTTCCGGTAATCAATACACAATCTCAAAGAACCGTCTTTCTTTCGCACAAACAAAACCGGTGCTCCCCACGGGGAAACACTAGGGCGGATAAACCCTCGATCAAGCAACTCTTGTAACTGAACCTTTAGTTCCTTCAACTCAGCGGGAGCCAACCTATACGGTGCCTTTAAAATCGGAGCCGTACCCGGCAAAAGGTCTATACAAAACTCTATCTCACGATCTGGAGGCATATCATATTCAGAAGAGAAAACATCGGGAAATTCTTTAACTACCCAAACACTTTCCAAACTAGGGGATTATTTCCTAGTATCAAGCATACTAGCCAAGTACCCCTCACACCCACGATGCAACAATCTCCTAGCTTTCACATAAGAAATGATACGAATATTCCTACCCAAAGGCATAGCCTCAAAAACAAATTTAGGCACATCAGGGATAGAGAAATTAACAACCTTCCTACGACAATCGACTGAAGCATGGTATTTGTGACACGCCCCCAGGTCCCGGGATCCCCTAATAGAACCTCGAACCTGGATGGGAGTGCCTAACGAGGAACAAGAAACTTAACAAGAAACTTAATGACATTTGTTTAACAAATTGACATGATATATATACTCTAGAGTAAGGAGCTATACTAGCTCACAACACGAGTTCTAGACAAGAAAATTTAAAACCAAACTTAATACATACACAGCGGAAACATGCCTAGCACATAAGCTGGCATTAAGAGTATTATACAAGATGTCTAGTGACAATCAGAACTAAACAAGACTGTCTACCCCCAATAAGGAGTTATACAACCCAATACATCGTCCTCACCAAGTGAAAAAGGACACAAGCTCCAAAATAATCCCGACCTGCGAAGCAAGCTCCCAACTATGTCGAGCCTCACTGCGCACTATCCTTCCTTCCTGGGGGGGGGAACAAATAAAGGGGTGAGATAAATCTCAGTAAGCTATTAGATGCAACTACATGACATGTTATCATGCAATTCAAATAGGTACTTAAATAAGCATATCTCAAGTATCATCAAGTAACAAGTATATGAGAGGATAATCCACTCATCAAATAGCACATAAAGCTAACCAGCAAGTTATAAGGATATTGCTTCCTTCCTTATTCCTCCCAAGAATACATTGTTGTCGAAGCTTGTATTACTTTGACATCACGATCAATAACAGGAACTGACTATTCAGTATATCAGAAGACCCGGTAACCAGTGTCATTCCCAATATCACGACTCATGAATATTCACGAGGTGATCAAGACAAGAGTTTAGCATTCACTTAGTCAGGCTTATTGCTCCAACTAAGGAAGCTATGCCCTTACTATGGCCGGTAGTAAGGGGTCACGCGGAAATACATAGGGACCCGATTGTCACTTAAGCCCCAGCTCTCGCGACAAGCGTGAACCTATATATTTTCGAACAAGCAGGAGACCAGCTGGACTCACACAAGAATGTACAAGTAGATATTTACTTGAACTACGGGAGAGAAACTAATCCAAAAGTAGTGGACTAGCTCAACAAGGAACATGCTTCAACTAATCAAGAAGTCACCTTGTTATCAAGCAACTATATGCAATATTTGCACGTACACAACAAGAATTTGTCTCATACAAGTTAGTGCTTACTTATAGCACTTTCAAGTTCACTACCATACATATGTATTGGTGTCAAGTCAAGTACAAGATTTTATTATCTTATATTCAAGTCTTAATCCATTTCTATGGATGTTCAAGTCACGTACAAGATTTTAAATGTCTTATACTTCAAGTTATAATTCCAATCTTTGGACATTCAAGCATGTATAAGAGTTATACATTTACTCTTACAAATCCCAATCCTATTCTTAGGAGGTTTCAAGTCTAAGACCTTGTTCTAATGCCCCTAAGGTGCACAATCATTGGATTCACAACAAGTATAACACATTAGTGCTTGTTCATAGCACTTCAAGACATAAAGAAGAGATACTACTCTTATACTTATGTTCTCACTTGAGTTCTATAAGTATTAATGTTCAAGACTAAGTTCTAATGCCCTCAAAAGGTACAATTATACTTGCTAGGACATCTTATACTAAGCTATATGCCTTAGGAGAGGTAAGGTTTCATCTCCATTTGGTTTGAACAACTATTGTGCAACAGGGGTTTTGGGGCGGTCGCCCACCCCCATCCTGGGCGGTCGCCCAAGATCACAATTCCAGAACCAAACTCCCAGCCTTAGTGGGCGGTCGCCCAAAGCCCCATGGGCGGTCGCCCAAGGCCAAATTCAGCAAACCCAAATTTCTTCCCAGACTTAGAATTCTCCGTCCAAGCGTAGGAGTAACTTTTACTAACATTTTTAACACTCCAAAATGCTTTAATAAGTTCAAAACCTATACTTTCATTTTCTTTCACTATTTTTTCACAGTAGGGTTTTACTCCTTTTGTCCCCATAATTACAAGTACCACAAAAATCGCCCCAAACACAAAATTAACAATCACAAGTATCGAGAATAACATTTATGCATGTTATTACAAGTAAGGGGGAGCTAATAACTTACCTAGTCAAAATTCAAGTTGACCCAAACTTATTTCTGTTCGGCCTGGAACGCTCTATTCAACACCACGAATATTAATCCGGGATCGGAATCAAGAACGGAGGGATAATTAAACTCGAGGAGTCGGGAATAGGCAAAACTTTTAACCTAGGTTTTAGAACAGAGGGAGAGCAACGTAATGCAATTTTGGGGAATAATTACCCAGAGAAGGAAACCAAACAAGTTTATACTTGGAAGTTTCAAAAATGACACTTAGGCCCCCTCAAGTTTTCACTTTTAAACAAAAAGACCCTAAAGTCAAATTTTCACAAATGACCCAAAAGTCAAAACTAGACATTTAACCACCTTAACTATTTAAAGCAGTTAATAAATTAACCCAAGTAAAACTAACACATAATATGCAAGTTCAAGTATTTAACAAGTATGTCAAATATTTAACGATAATAAGGATGGGCGCTACAATTTGCTCAGCAATCCATACCCAAATAACATCAAATCTTGAATCGGAAGGACTACCAAGTCCGCACACAGACACGACCACATATAAGCACATCACAAGCACGAAAGACTTTATCAGTCACCAAACACTCTCCCATAGGAGTTGACACCTCTAACACATAGGGCAAAGACTCAGATGCAGCATTTAGTAAAGAAGCAAATTGCACAGAAATGTAAGAATGAGATGATCCTGGATCTACTAACGTACGCGCGCTCACATTAGATATAGAAACAATACCTCCAATCACTGAGGGATCATCTGCCTGATGCTGATTCGTTGCAAACACTTTTCCTTGGACCTTGGGCTTCCCCGTAGCATCCCTTTTCTGATCCTGTGGAGCCCCAGCTCCTACCCTAGTCGGTTGACCCCTGGCTCTAGTACAATCCCTTGCAAAATGCCCTATTTGACCACAATTGGTACACCTACCCTGTTTTTTCCAACATCGGTCCTCTGAATGACCTTCCTTTTGGCAATAGGAACAAAGTCTCCTATTTTGGTTCCCTGGGTTCCCCGCAGTAGTACCCGGGTTCCTTGGGATTAGTTTCCCTCGGGACTGAGATTGTC
This sequence comes from Campanula takesimana, assembly GCA_026119855.1. Classification (NCBI taxonomy): domain Eukaryota; kingdom Viridiplantae; phylum Streptophyta; class Magnoliopsida; order Asterales; family Campanulaceae; genus Campanula; species Campanula takesimana. The sequence goes on along the minus strand of JAOWBW010000080.1, from coordinate 776,184 downwards.
TCCCAAACTTACCTCGGTTATCAATCCTTGGTTGTGACTTGCTCTGCACTCCTTGCTTTCTCGGGTTAGCTACCTCGGTCTTCCTCTTATGTTCCCCAATATCTTGCTCTATAAGATAGGTACGGTCTACCGCATCCAGGAATGTCACAATCCTCTGGGCTATAAGCTGAGTACAGATAGAAGTCTTCAAACCCCGGATGAATCTCATAGCTTTCTGTTCTTTGGTCCTCACAAGATAGTCACAATACCGGGCTAATTCTGTGAACTTAGCCGAGTACTGAGCTATAGACAACAAACCTTGCTCCAAGTTGAGAAGCTCGATCTCCTTTCGGTTTTGATCTACTACCGGAATGAAATGCTCTTTGAACTTCCGCACAAACAATTCCCATGCATACACTTTGTGGGTATCATCCCAACTCGCCTTAACTCCTTTCCACAATGCTCGGCGGCCCCAACCTTTATAAGGCCGCAAACCAGACCCTATCCTCGTCCGTGCACCCAAACACATCATAGATTTTCTCCATAGACTCAACCCATAGTTCGGCCCTCTTCATATCGGGCTCACCATCGAACTCTGCCGGTTTCAGTTTCAAGAATTGCTCCAAACCATATCGGGGTGGTGGCGCTTGCTCTACTCTCGGTCCTTGGTCATGAATTGCCTTCATGGCCACCTCAAACATGCCTTGGAACATAGCACGGTTCTCTTCCCGAAGATCATTCTGATTCTGAGCCCCACTAGAAACTTCACCCGTTCTTCTTCTAGCCATTGTGAATAATTACCTGCATAAAACATCAACCGTTACTCACTCCGAACACAACTACCCTCCTAGGTCATACTAGTCCACCTAGACTTATACTTAGAGCTAAACCATAGCTCTGATACCAACTATCGCGACCCCGACCCCGCGGGCCCGGAGTACGCGAGCTGGACGTCGACTTAAACAATTAACTCTAAAATAATGAAGATAAAAATTTCCTTTTTATACCAAAAAATGATAACACCAAGTTTTGAAATCCAACTTGAACAACAAAATATAGACTAGTGTAAGCTCCATAAGCTTACACCCAAATAATAAAATATACAAATTCTAATGACGTCAAGTTTGGTACAACTATTCCCAAAAAGGTTACACATTTATGTAATGTAAACCCACCAATAATAACTTGCCCCAAAATCTCAACCCTCGCGACGTCCTCCTCGTGATCAGCGAGTCTAATCCTTTCCTCTTGGGGGGGTTAAGGAAAAACAAAGATAAAAGAAAGGGGGTGAGATAAATCTCAATAAGTCACTAATGCAACTACATGACATGCTATGATGCAATAATCAATAATAAATCACATAGCACATAGCAATTATCATTTAACAGATAGCAGCGGAAATAAAAAAGTAACAAAGGATATTAGCCAAGGTTTCCCAACTGATAGAACCAAATAAAGGTCGCTGCACAGCTTCAACAATCAACAATCAACATCTTCAAAGTAGCATGAAAGCTTGAAGAGAAAACCCCCGGTACCGGAACCAATAATAATAAAGGGACAGTGACACACAGTCAAAGCCCAAAAACCATTAGCTAAAATGCTCACAAAGGGGCTAGCTCATCTCACATCCAAGGCCAATCTGGAGGAGGGAAATAATGGGGCAAAAAAATGGTCAACATCATAATGGACTTGGCTTGTGCCATCATAATGTTTTCGCATCGCCCGAAACACACACACATACCAGCTGGACTCTCAAATAAAGGCTAAGTAATAAAATACTAGCACAATAAACAACTAATGATTCCAAAGTAGGGAACCGTACCAAGTGATCACCAATAAGATGAAATGAACCAACAACAACAAGTAAAGTGTTCCAATAAACTCAACCATGATAACACAATTCCCATATCGCATTCAATCACAAAAGATCAAGTTAACTCAAGAACACAACCAAAACTACTCACTCATCTCAAAGATCTCAAGGAGAGCTTTAAAACGATAATTTATACACCTAAAACGGAGTCCGGATGAGCAAGATATGGCCCTCGAAAGATTGGACAAAAAGGGGAAATAAATTTCACAACAGGGGAGAGGATGCGCGCGTCTCCTATGGGAGGGTGCGCGCGCCTCCTGAAGTCAGAAGGAAATTGCGCCAAAAGGTAAGTGAGGGTGCGCGCGCTTCAAATAAAAGGGTGCACGCACTTCACGACAACAGAAGGTGAGATTTTTGGAACAGAAAGGGGTGCGCACGCCTCCCTTGAAAGGGTGCGCGTGCCTCCTTTGCTCAGAAGGTTAGTTTGCAAAAGGGAATAAGGGTGCGCATGCCCCCTCCCAAAGGGTGCGCGCGCCCCCTTGCCCGGAGGGGCAATTTCCGGCGAAAATTCCTGGGTTTCTTCCATTTTCAACCCAAAATCATACTAAACCCAAATCTTCACCATTTCAAGCCAAACTCAAGACTAACACTACCAATATATAAACTAAAGTACCCACACCACTTGGAAGCCAAAAGAATTCCTAGAACATCATCTAGAGAACCTCAATCAAGGATGATTCAAATACCAAATTTTCACAAAAATGAACAAAATGTAAATCACTCCCAAATCCACCCAAGATGCAACAAATAGCATTCATATCATCAAATAAACATGGAGTAGCATTTCTAGCATAAAATGGGGGAAAAGCAACTTACTTGGAATTTCTCAAAGATGACGGAATTCAAATATTTTTGGTTCTACGCGATCCTATCGACGATCTAAACACATTTCATAAAATGAGAAATAAGAAAAGATGAGAGGGAGAGGATGAAAATGAAGAGAGAAGGGAGAGGAAAACTTACCCTTTTCTTGAACTAAGGAAGAGAGAGAGTTCTGGGAAGGAGGGGGTAGGGTGAGGAAGAGAGTGAGGGAGAAGGAAGAGTAGGGAGGGAGTAGTTAAAAATCATTTCAAAAACTTACACTTAGGCCCCCCTCACCCATACTAATATATAACCCAACCAAATTCCCTACTACCCACTTAACACAATATCAACCAAATAAGGCTAGACACAAATTAATATTATAAGCTGTAAAATGCGCACATAAATATTCAAATAAATAAATAATTCAAATAATTAATTAAGTCATAACTAAATAATTAAATATTTACTATTAGAAAATAGAGACGGGTTTTCGGGTCGTGACAGTAATGTCTTCATTGCATGGATCCAAGGTCTGCCTAATATCACATTATAGCTTGTCGCACAGTCAATCACACAAAAACCGTTCCATAGAGTTAACACCTTCAATATACACTGGAAGCATAATCTCTCCCAGAGTATCTTTGGCTTCTCCACTGAAGCCCACAAGAACTGATGTTCTTTTCACTATATTCTCCATTGGGATGTTCATCTCTTTCAAGGCCTCAACTATGAGAAGATTCACTGAGCTGCCCCATCTACCAGAATTCGTCTCACCTTACAATTTGCAATCTGTAGAGAAATGACCAATGCATCATGATGAGGATCCAGAACATTCTCCCGATCTTCTTCCTCAAAGGTGATGACATCTTGAGAGGTTGACTTTGCGATCTTCTTTTGATTTCTAGGTCTCTCATCCTTCGAGTCCGTGGCATGTCGCTTAGCTGCAGAATAAGAAGTACCACAAATATCATAACCACCACTAATCATATTAATTACCTTAGTTACTGGTGGAGGAGAAGGTGGTCTCTCAGGGACTGCTTCCTTGTTTTCTGCTTTGTTCTTCCTGTGACTGAGGATTTCTTTAAGATATCCCTTGGAAAGCAAGTAGCTCAGCTCTTTCCTCAAGGCGATACAATCTTCAGTAAGATGCCCAAAATCTTTATGGTAAGCATACCACTTGGATTTATCCTTCCATCCTGAAGGTTTGTCGTTCTTCCTGGGCCATCTTGCTTTGTCCCCAAGATTGTTCATTGTACACAAGATTCCTGCAACATCAACAGAAAACCAATAATCAGTTATTTTAGGACATAGAGTATCATCTTGATCTTCATCTTCCACATAATTGATCTTATCAGAATCATTTCTGTGATAGGGTCTGGATCTGTGCTGCCTCTGGTGAGATGACACGATCTTCCTGTCTGGATGGTCATAAGTTGAAGCTTTCCTGGAGATCTTTGACTGTTGCACCATGTCTTCCTCAAGTCTGATGAATCTTAAAGCCCTGTTGTGTACATCTTCCATTTTCTTGCAGGGGTTCATCACCAACTCCTCATAGAATGGGGAATCTTTCTTCAGGCCCATTCTAAATACTTCCGTTGCCATGGCCATATCAAGACTGGGTATCTCCAAGACTTCCTTATTAAAGAGGTTGACATAATCTTTCAAAGCTTCATTAGGTTGTTGTATGATGCGGTATATATCACTAGTGAGCTTCTCGAACTTTATGCTACAAGAGAACTGATTGTTGAACATGTTGACAAGTTGGGCAAACGAACCAATAGATCCTGGTGGTTGACGGATCAGCCACTTCAGTGCAGGTCCGACCAATATTAAGCCAAACCCTTTGCATAGGCAAGCTTACCTATATTGCAGAGGTACTCTGACAATCTCCATCTTTTCCTGATAATGGGCAATATGCTCTTCAGGATCGCTGCTTCCATCATACAACTTCATAGTCGGGATGTTGAAGCCTTTGGGGATGTCAATTTGAGCAATTGCTGGGATGAAGCGTGACTGATTGTAACATGTTGGAGAGACCTGCTGGATAGGCGGAGTGACACCAGGTACATTCATCACCAAATCTCTTAGTTTTTTTAGCTGACTAGCTATATAGTTACCTACAAAAGGATTAGTAGTACGAGAAATATTATCCAAAGAATTTGCCAAATTAAGGTTACCAAACGGATGGGCATTGTCAGCCGAAGATGTAACAATCGTGCTACTGGTAAAGATGGGTCCATCTTGAGGTATCCTAGAGACATTGAGCGTAAGCGATGTGAAGGTGTTTCCTTCTGCTGTCAGGTCACAAAAGGCGGGAGCAACAGACGTCGTCATCATTGGAGATGTCGTCATCTTTGGAGTCGTACTCTTCGCATTTGCTGCCGAACTCATTGGGATCCAATCATTGAAGACTGAAGAACTAGCGCCGCCAAAATCAAGGAATCGGGGTCGTATAGGGGATACTGAATCCACCTTCTCAGACAAGATCTGCTGCTCTTTCTGCATCTTTAACACAGCTTCAGCTATCAAAGATGTGCTTTTGCCCTGCTGATCCAACTGGTGCTTTATCTGCATAAGCATTCCTTTAAGCTCAGAATCTGGAGAGGGAGATGCTGGTTTCTTGCCTGCCCCCAAAGGTGGAGGTGGTTGTTTGGGATAAAAATTTGCTCTGTCCTAAAAGTCCTGAGCCATCTTGAACACATCAACTTGTCCAGCAACCTGCAACTCAACGACAACAATAATTTGATCATTTACACGTGATTTATTTGCAGGTAAATTTATCCCTATCTTTCAGGTAGCCATTGCGGAAATTGTGGGCATGATCGAACAAAGCGTGGCTTAGTTGAAGACTGAGTCAAGGAGCTAGGAGGATCATCTTAAAACTGGATAAGCCCTAACCAACTCTCCGAGATATAAGGCTCATTTATTCAGTTTTTGATGTTAATTATTTTGTTATAAATAGCAAGCACGAACAATATAATACACACACTCACGAGATAGAGCTTTTACTCTTGTTCTTTGTACTCCATTAAAACTCGAAAGGCAATACTAACGAAGTTTCTTCCCCGAGGTTTTATGCCGGCGAACAAGTTGTTCAAGGGCTTTCCTCGTTAAAATTCTCGTGTTCATTTCTATCTTTAAGTTTCTTTGCAATTATATTCCATTGTGCCCAATAATCTTACTTAGAAGTTGAATTGAGAAATTTGACCAAAACAATTTGGCGCCGTCTGTGGGAACTTTGGTCTTTTAATTGTTAAAAGAACTTGAGATGTCGACAGCAATGTCCTCAGCCATGACTTCGGTTGGTGCGAGCTCAACAGTGAGCACAAACCCAGCTTCATCAACGGTGATACCTTCAACTCAGCACATCGGTGGTGTTTCACAGCCAATTCAGATCCGTGATGGAGTTCCTGTTACTACAACCCAGGAAGTCATAATTGACATAGCCTCCAACTTGACCGCCATGCTGCGTGAAGTGAGGAACCAGATCCTAGTTCAGAATGATACTTCTACCATGCTGATGAATCACGTCGCCAGGTTGCAGAATGAAGTATCTTATCTTCGGGGGGGAACGCCAATGGTGCAACAGACTAGCTTCCCTAGCATCTTCCAGTCTGTTACTCCTAGTGCGCCTTCCAACCTATACTCTCCTTATCAACCTCGGAGACTTACTTTTGAGGGAGACACTGCTGGACCCTCTGGATTTGGTGGATTCACACCGGTAGCCAGCCTGACCAATAGTACCGTTGTTAATCCTGAAGCTATTGCTCCAACCTCAACAACGTTGCTGACCCCTTCAACAGCGGCGGCAGGCGGTTTAAACCCTCTACCTGATTTCAATCATTTTAATAATTATCAATTTGTTGTTCCTAACAATGATGCAGGTAGCCTGCTTAGCCGTCAAATGCAAGAGTTGAGAGAGTTAGTCATGAACGTACCAGGGATGACCATGCCACACAACCAGGCATCTCCAACATGCTACAATAAATCACGCTTCGCTCCAGCCATAGCCAACGTGGTCATACCGAAGAAGTTTAGCCCGCCTCATATGAAGCAATATGACGGAACAACGGATCCAGGTGAACATGTTGCACTATACCAGGAGAAGATGGATGTTGTCCATATTCCACCTCAATACAAGGAAGCATGCTTTTGCAGGGGTTTTGGCTCTACTCTCACAAGGGCAGCTTTGAGATGGCTCATTAGCCAACCTTTGGGTTCTATTGGATCATACGCTCAGCTTATTAACCTGTTCACTAATCAGTTTTCATGCAACAGGGTGTTTGAAAAGCTAACAAGTGATCTTTATAGGGTGGTCCAACAACCTGATGAGCTACTGAAGGACTATCTGAGCAGATTCAACAGGGAGGCAGTGAACATATCCAACCTGGACACTGTGACTGCAATTGAAGCCTTCAGGATGGGACTCAAGAAAGACTCTCCGTATTATGATGACTTGGTGATGACGCCATGCAGAAGGCTGGATGAGATCAGAACTAGAGCTTCCAAATTCATCAGGTTGGAGGAGGACAAGTTGCTCCAGGATAAAACAACCAAGAAGAATACAACACCAGACCCTCCTAGTGGCAGAGCTGATTCATCCCATTCTGGTGGCAAGATGGAAACATCTCACTCCAGATCTAATAGGGCAAACCCTACTCTAAACCCGACTCTTCTAAAGTTCATATTGTTGATGATAATGATGAGGATGATGATTCTTCTTATCCAAGAATTGATGACTATTGTTTTTCCGTTGATATTGCAGGATTAATCAATGCCTTGGACAACCTGGGTGAAAAAGCAAGGTGGCCCAAGAAAGCTGACAAGCCTTCAATTTGGAAAGACAAGTCCAAGTGGTGCGCCTATCATGAAGATTTTGGGCACACTACGGAAAATTGTATTGCACTCAGGAAGGAGATCAGCCACTTGTTATCCAAAGGACTCCTGAAAGAGCTACTTGGCAGAAGGCGTGGACGTGTTGAAGATCGTGCGGGCGACCAAGAAAAACAACCTGAGGGTCCACCATCCCACCCACCTCCAACCAGAGTGGTCAACATGATCATTGGAGGCTCAGATATCTGTGGCACAACCTATTCGGCAGCCAAGCGTCATGCTGCAGAGGCAAAGGAGGACAGGTCCTATTTTCCCTCAAGATCGGTTGGAAAGGACAAGGGTCAAGAAATTTCCTTTGATGAAGATGATAGGGTCACCATCCAGGATCCACATCATGATGCCTTGGTCGTAAGCTTACAAGTTGCAAACTGTTTGGTGAGGCGCATCTTGATAGATAATGGAAGTTCAGTAAATATCGTAACAACGGATGGCTTGAAAGGAATGGGCATCCCGCTTGAGAATGTGACTAAGAGTTCCTCAGTCTTGGTTGGATTCAGTGGAGAGACGAAGCATACTTTTGGAGAAATTACTTTCCCGGTCTATGTTGAAGGGATTAACTCCATGGAGAAGTTCTGCGTAATAGAATGTCAGTCATCCTATAACATCATACTGGGTAGACCCTGGATTCACAATGTAAAGGCCGTGCCCTCAACTTACCACCAGTGTTTCAAGTTGCCAACACCTTGGGGAGTAGTCAAGTGTCAGGAGATCAGCAAGCTGCTAAAGAATGTTACAAGGTGTCCATAAAGGCAGCTAGCAGTCCCAGGCAAGCATAGCAATTACAGAGAAAGGCCCGGGATGTACTTGAAACGGCAGAGTTTGATATCAAGGAGGTGCATCTTGATCCTTCTAATCCCAATGTCAAAGTCCATATAGGTGCAGACTTACCTCCTAATGTGGAGGAGCAGATCATTCAATTTCTAAGGAGCAGGATGAAGTGCTTTGCTTGGAAGCATGAAGATATGACTGGAATCAGCAAGGATGTTATAACCCACAAGTTGAATGTGGACCCAAATGCCAAACCTGTTCACCAGAAGAGAAGGAAGTTCGCTCATGAACGTAATCAGATTATCAGGGAAGAAGTAGAGAGGTTGCTAAAGTCCAAGATGATCAGAGAGGTTGAATACCCCAAGTGGTTAGCCAACGTGGTGGTCGTAGAAAAGAAGAATGGGAAGTGGCGAGTCTGTGTGGATTTTACAGACTTGAATAAAGCATGCCCTAAGGATCCTTTTCCTTTGCCTCATATTGATGCCCTGGTTGACGTGACAGCTAGACATGAGGTCTTGACATTTATGGATGCCTATTCAGGATTTCAACAAATTCAGATGGAGCCTTCGGACCAAGAAGATACGGCGTTTATCACTCCAGATGGTATATACTGCTTCATCGTCATGCCCTTCGGGTTAAGGAATGCAGGGGCAACCTATCAAAGACTGGTCAACATGATGTTCAAGGACCAGCTTGGGAAGACTGTGGAAGTGTACATTGACGACATGGTGGTGAAGTCCAAGTGTATTGAAGACCATGCCCGAGATCTAAAGGAAGCTTTTGACATCCTGGAAGCTTTCAACATGAAGCTCAACCCTTTAAAATGCAACTTTGGTGTTAAGGCAGGAAAATTCCTTGGCTACATGGTAACCAAGAGAGGCATCGAAGCAAGTCCAGAACAGATAAAGGCCATTATCAACTTGAAGTCCCCAAAGAATATTAAGGAAGTGCAAAGGCTCACAGGCAAGGTGGCAGCCCTGACCAGGTTCATCTCTAAATCATCAGACAGGTGCAGGTTGTTCTATGAAGTGTTGAGGAAAAACAAATTGTTCCAGTGGACAGAAGAGCACGAAGCAGCCTTCACCCAGCTTAAAGACTATTTAACAACGCCTCCTCTACTTTCCAAACCTGAAATCGGTGAAGCTTTGTACCTCTACCTTTCAGTACCAGAAAATGCAGTCACTGCAGTCCTAGCAAGGGAACAAGATGGTACTCAATTTCCTGTTTATTATGTAAGTAAATCTCTTCTAGATGCCGAAACCAGGTACTATATCTTGAGAAACTTGTTCTTGCTTTGATAATTGCTTCTATTAAGTTGCGCCACTATTTTGAAGTTCATCCTATTATTGTGAGGACTAACTATCCTATCAGGAACGTAATGAGAAAACCTGAGATGTCAGGAAGGATGGCAAAATGGTCTGTGCAGCTTAGTACCTATGATATTCAGTATGAAGCAAGGACCGCAATCAAGTCACAAGCCCTAGCTGACTTCGTAGCAGATTTCAGCCCTGACCTTCAACCTGAAGTTGAACTTGAAGTCCAGCAACTTGAAGGTTCAGGCTGTTCCAGGTTTTGGACACTTTATACAGATGGAGCATCAAATGCAAGGGGCACAGGTTTAGGCATAGTCTTGAGATCCCCCCAAGGAGAACTAATTCCACAGGCTGTAGCTTGTGAATTCCAAGCTACAAATAACGAGGCTGAATATGAAGCCCTCATCATGGGTTTGGTTACTGCTTTAAGTTTAAATGTTAAATATCTCAATGTTTATAGTGATTCCTTGTTATTGGTTAACCATTTTAATGGGTCCTATACAGCAAAGCATAAAAGGATGTTGAGTTATCTGCAACATGTCAAATCCTTGTCGGGACAATTTAAAGAACTTATATTCCAACAAATCACAAGGGAAGAAAATGTTGAAGCTGACGCGTTAGCCAACCTTGGATCAAGTTGCAGGAGCATGTTGAACAATTCAATACCTATAATTCACATCCTACATCCTGCAATACACCAGCCAGAAACCAACCAAGTTGATGATCAACCAGAGACATTGAACGATGCCTCTAACGGAGAGACATCTTGGACACTGCCCATAATAACATTTCTGCAGGATGGAACAGTGCCTCAAGGTGTCAAAAATGCGAAAGCTTTCAGGATGAAGGTATCTAGATTTGTATTAATTGATAACATCCTATTTCGTAAGTCTTTTACAGGTTTGTACATGAGATGCCTGGATCAACAACAAGCTAAACAAGTTTTTAGAGAGCTGCATGAGGGTGAATGTGGCAATCATTCTGGGGGCAAGTTACTATCTTCTAAGGCATTAAGAACAGGGTACTATTGGCCAACTATGCGTCAGGATGCCACCAATTACGTTCAGAAATGTGATTCTTGTCAGAGACATAGCAATATCCTGCATCAACCTGCTGAACCTCTCCACCCTATTTTATCACCGTGGCCCTTCATGCAATGGGGGATGGACATTGTTGGAAAGTTTCCTAAAGCACCTGGGGGCAAAGTGTTCATGTTAGCCATGACTGATTACTTCTCGAAATGGATAAAGGCCGAAGCTTTTGTTCAAGTTAGAGATAAAGAAGTGATTTCATTCCTAAAAAGGAACATCATCAGTAGGTTTGGTGTCCCTTCAGAAATTATTTGTGACAATGGTTCCCAATTCATCAGTAAGAAGACTCAAGATTTCTGTACAAGATGGGGAATCAAGTTGATTACTTCAACACCGGTACATCCTCAAGCCAACGGCCAAGCAGAATCCAGCAACAAGTTGATTGTGAACAACCTGAAGAAACGTCTTGATCAGAAGAAAGGAAGATGGGCCGAAGAATTGCCACTAGTATTAACGGCAGATAGAACAACTCCAAAAAATGCAACAGGACAAACTCCTTTCTCTCTAGTTTATGGAACTGAAGCTGTTATTCCAGTAGAATTTTCCATCCCAACAGCAAGATACGGCTTAATAACTCCAGAAGACAACCAGATTATACTTGCTGAAGATCTTGATACTATTGATGAACTAAGAGATTTGGCCAAGATCAGGATGGCAGCTTATCAACAGAGAATTGCCAAGTCTTACAACAAGAATGTGCGCATTAGGAGATTTCAAGTTGGAGACATGGTACTCCGAAAGGTCTTTCAGAACACAAGGGAATTGAACGCTGGCAAACTTGCAGCCAAGTGGGAAGGTCCCTATCTTGCAGATGCAGAGGCTGGTAAAGGGGCATATTGGCTCTCCACCTTGAACGGGGTTAGAATACCAAGAAGTTGGAATGCAATCCACCTTAAAGCATATTATATGTAAGTTGTAGCTTGTCCATTCAATTCCGAGAATCGGGTATGATTTAATTAAGTTTTCTTTTAGTATTTTTATTTTCAACTTATTTAATTCAAACACATACTGACTTAAGCATCGGAGGGGTGTTAGCCAAGCTAACACCCACCCCTAACATATGTTTGTTTTGTAAGGATACATGAAATTCTAACTTGGATCGACGTGATCAACATGTGAGTTCGCTAGGATTAACAACTTGAGTTGTTCAGATTCAAGGTTTCCAACTTGCTCAACGAAATACTGGAAAGGGGTGTCACTGTTCACTTAAGCCAGTAAGTTCATTGATGATAAATCTTATACATTTTTGATTACAAATCTGCACTCAGGATTAAAAGTTTTCACTTTTCAAAGGTTTAAAGATTGTACATCTTTCACAAGATTAAAGGTTCATACACCTTCGCCCGTGCGCACGTTTTTCACATTTGTGTAAGTTGTAAGGTGGCCAGTGTAACTTGTAACATATTGATTACCATCTTGCACTTAGACAACTTGTGAACTCAATTCATTTACAGTTGGTTGTAGCATTAACATGTTACCAAGAACAAAATTTCTAAAGATTGAAACATCTTCTCATTCACAAGTACTAGTATTTACATGTTTCATTCTTCTTTTCTTAAAGGCCAACTTTAACGAGTTGCATTTACATTGTCACCTTAAATTACAAATAGCATGATAAAGAAAGTCAATCAGTACCAAAGTAAGGATCATACATCCTGAAACTGTTCAAACTAAACTTAACATCCAAAAAGTCAAACTCATGCTAGCAGCATGACATGAGTTGACTACAACTAAAACATAAAACTTGTCCAAACTAAAACGATTACATCCTAAGGTTATCTAATTGTTTACGAGGACATCCCCCTCGTTGATAAAACTAAATTACTTAAAGCCTAAAAGAAATTGTTTTAGTTACTAACGCCCTGCAGGAACAAAGAAATAACTTACCTTTCAAGCATCCGCCTTGACATCTACATTCTCGTCAACCTGCTCAGCAGCGGCACCCTGGGGCTTAGAACTAACCTCTCCAGCTTCTTCATCCTTGATCCCCTTCAGTGCAGCTTGTTCATCATCAAGGTTCCATTCTGTATGCTTCCCAGCTTGATATTCTTCTATCATCTGAATTCTAGCTTCAAACACCATCTTGCCCGCTTCTTTGGTCAACCTTTCTTCCAAAGCCTCTATTCAGTCTGTTCATCTCGGCCATCCTCATTGTCCACTCCCTAATCTCTTTTTCCATGGCTACAATCTTAGAATCCTTTTCCAACAGCTTTTCCTCAGCATCTTGTTTGGCTTGCAAGGATTCCTCTGCTTTACCCCTCCAAAGTTGGACTTCATTAGTCAACATGTTTGTGGCATCCAGAACCTGAAGTATTAGAATTAGGTGAATGTTGATTGAAGAACCAATTAGCATAAACGTTTAAGAAACTTACCTTCTTAGCAAGCTTTTTCTCAAGAGGTTCTGTGTCGCGACCCCGGACCCCGCGGGCCCCGAGACCGCGAGCTGGACGTCGACTCTAAAACCAAAACTATGAAATACCGAAGTTAAAAATTTCATTTATACCAAAAGGTGGTAATCCAAAGTTTTACAAAACCATGTTTGATAAAAACCCATTTACAACTATCATAAACTTCCACCAGTTTATGCTTAACAAAGTACAAATACATAAATCCTAATGACGTCAATGTTTGGTACAAATATCCCAAAAGGTTACACATTTATATAATGTAAACCAACCTATACAACTTTCCCCAAAAGAATGTATCCACACTCGACGTCCTCTTTCTCGTGATCAGCGAGACTAATCCTTAGCACCTGGGGGGGGTTAAGGAAAAACAAAGATAAAAGAAAAGGGGGTGAGATAAATCTCAATAAGTTACTAATGCAACTACATGACATGCTATGATGCAATAAGCAATAAACAATAATTATTGTCACATAGCATATAGCAATATCATATAACAGATAGCAGCGGAAATAAACACATAACAAAGGATATAGCCAAGGTTTTCCAAACCGGAACATCCAAATAAAGGATCGCTGCCCAGCTTCAATAATCAACAAATCATCATCTTCATAATAGCATGAAAGCCGAAGAGAAAACCCCGGTACCGGAACCAATAACATAAAAGTGTCACAAGGGACAAGGACCATGACACAAAGTCATGCCCGCTAGCCAGATACATTCACAAAGGAACGCTGATTTATCCTTTCCAAGGCCAATCTGGAGAAGGGGTAAAGAAGGGGGCAAAACAATGGTCAACATTATAATGGACTTGGCTTTGCCATTATAATCTTTCCCATCGCCCAAACACACACAAAATACCAGCTGGACTTTCACGTAAAGGCTAAGTAATAAAATACTAGCACGATAAACAACAAAGGATTCCAAAGTAGGGAATCATGCCAAATAATCACCAAGAAGATGAAATGAACCAACAATACACAATAAAGGTGCTTCAAAGTCCCAATTAACCATTAATAAATTTCTAACACAAACTTGGTCACAAAGGACCCAATTCCTTCACTAAAGTGTACTACAATGTTCACTAAGGTCAACTAGAAGGACACCCAAGGCTTAGACCAAAACGTGTTCTTCAAACTTAACAACAAATGTAAATTTTCAGAGATCTGTGCGGCCGCCCAAAATGGACCGTGCGGTCGCCCAAAATCCCTCAGAACAAGAACAAAATCTTTCAGAAAGGTGCGCGGTCGCCCAGGCAATTTTGTGCGGCCGTCCAACCTTCCGGATTGCCAGAAATCGGGAAGAACAACATGGGTTCTTCCATTTTTATACCCAAAACACATTTCCACCCAAAATCAAACATTCCCACTGGTGTACTAATGTACCAAAACAACTCATAAGTCTAAAAAGACTCAAACAACAACATTTAACAACCAAAATCAAGAATCAAACCCAACATTCAAGATTTCACCATTTTTGATCAAAAACCCAAATAAATTCCAAACAAATTCAAAACTCATCCAAACTTCAAATGTAACACATCAAACAATATCTAAACATGATATGAACATTTTAGCATTAAAATGGGGGAAAAGCAACTTACTTGCAAATTCTCAAAGTTGATGGATTTCGATTCTTTTTGGCTTCCTACGACCCTATCGACGATCTAAACATGTTTCACGTTTTAAGAAATGTGAGAAGATGAGAGGAAGAAGAAGAAAATGAGGAGATAAGCAATGAAAGAAAACTTACCCAAATTGTTAGAGAGAGGAAGAGAGTGGCTGGGAGAAGATGGAGTGTAGGGGGGAGAAGGAGGTGAGGGAAGGTGTAGGGAGGGAGTAGGGGGTTTATTTTAAAAACTTACACTTAGGCCCCCTCTCTCACACTACACACACACAATACTACACTCCCTACTACCAATTAAGATCCAACAATAATACACTAGCACAAATGACCCAAATAAAATGCTAAGCATAAATATCATGATACCTAAAATGCACTCATAATTATTTAAATAAATAATAATTTAAATAAATAAATAAGCAAATAATTAAACAAAAATCATTTAATTACTAATAAAATAGAGCCTATATTTCGGGTCGTGACATTCTGAGGCATCCAAGTCAATTAAATCAGCCTTTCTTTTCTTGAAAGCCACCATGTCCCCTATCATCAACTTGGGTTTAGAACTCTCAGTCTTTGGAGGTTTTGCATCTCCAATTTTTGGCTTCTTGAACCTTGCAATCAAGTTGCTAACGCCACCTAAACTCACTTGCGAAGGAGTAGCTACAACCAAGATAGTATACAAAGTTAGTAAGAGCATCTTATATCAACTTGATGGAAAAATAGAATCTTACCAGATGACATCCCTGGACCAGCTTGTAGACTTTTGCTTGAACTCTTTTCTTCTTCAACTTCACCTTGATCAGACGGAGTAACAGGATGGACAAACCTGCGCTTCTTTGGGGATAATGCACATATAGCCTCAACAATGTTCAGTGTGTCTTTTCGCCTCGGAAATAAATCATCAAGCTTCAGAACTGCAAGAATTCAAGTTGTTACATGCCTAAATTGAAAACCTATGTCATTGTAGAAAGAGAATCAATTCAACACTACCTTCATCCAACCAGTATGAATTAAACCTTCCAACCCCTTCCAGGCTAGACCTCTTCACATAGAAAAACCTATTTTTCCACTTTCTATCTTTATCAGTTGACTCTGTAACCAAACTATTAGCCTTAGTCTTAACCCTAAACCCAAACCTTTTGCTTCCATGAGATCTTAGATCATAACAGAAACCTAATTCCTGTAAATCAACCTTCAAGCCCATATCAGCACTTAACCTTTCCAAAGTTATCAAAAGCCTCCACCCAACTGGCATCAACTGGGTAAAGGCTAACCCTGTGATTTCGAAAAAGCGCCCAATACAAGGAGGAAAAGGGAATGTAAGGCCAATCAAGAAAGGATATTCTAAAAAGCCAAGCCATTCATTAGAAACATAGTCAGAGGTCATAAGAGCATTAGGTTCCAGAAATTCGGCACCTTTTGGAAAATATTTCTTCATATCTTCAACATCGGCCGGTGCGAATTCACATCTCTCATCATCGGGGTGATCTATGAACCCTAAGCAAGAAAAACCCTCAGGAAGACCCTCCATCCTAAACACAAAAATATGAGAATTTGAGAAGGAAATAATAGAAACTCACCAAAAACTGACGAGGAAAACGGTGGAACCCTCAAGAAGCTTTTCCTTTCTGACGAAGTTGAAGAGGAGGCCCTCTTTTAAAAACCCCTAGCAGTTATAGACTCCTAGGAGGAGTTATAGCCCTATTATCTCTCTGCAACCGCCACTTCTCCTCCTATAAGCACAATAGTGGTTGCCAGCAATTTAATGTTGAATTTTTCGACTTCATAACTTCCTTTTTAAAATTCAAAAAATTCAGGGGCAATTGTTTGGGATAAAAATTTGCTCTGTCCTGAAAGTCCTGAGCCATCTTGAACACATCAACTTGTCCAGCAACCTGCAACTCAACGACAACAATAATTTGATCATTTACACGTGATTTATTTGCAGGTAAATTTATTCCTATCTTTCAGGTAACCATTGCGGAAATTGTGGGCATGATCGAACAAAGCGTCGCTTAGTTGAAGACTGAGTCAAGGAGCTAGGAGAATCATCTTAAAACTGGATAAGCCCTAACCAACTCTCCGAGATATAAGGCTCATTTATTCAGTTTTTGATGTTAATTATTTTGTTATAAATAGCAAGCACGAACAATATAACACACACACTCACGAGATAGAGCTTTTACTCTTGTTCTTTGTACTCCATTAAAACTCGAAAGGCAATACTAACGAAGTTTCTTCCCCGAGGTTTTATGCCGGCGAACAAGTTGTTCAAGGGCTTTCCTCGTTAAAATTCTCGTGTTCATTTCTATCTTTAAGTTTCTTTGCAATTATATTCCATGTGCCCAATAATCTTACTTAGAAGTTGAATTGAGAAATTTGACCAAAACAGTGGTGGCAATCCACCAGAGCCAATCGTTGAGGTCTTAGGACTGATGCCCCTAGATGAAGTATTAATGCCACTGGTAGAACTGGTCGACTTGCCAACACCAGAGATCATGGGTTGAGTAGTCATATTGAATCAACAACAATTCAATACATTAAAAAACCAAGGGCCCCTCGGTGGGCGCCAAACTGTTTTGGTAGAAAAAACAATGAAGTATGGATTTTAGATTGATGATCAAAGTAAAGGAGGGACGAATGGAATTAATGCTAAAGAATTGCAGAATTCAAGATTGCACAAAGATGTAACGAGGAAAGACCTTGAGAAAAATGATCTCGCCGGCACAAAACCTCCGGAGGTGATTAAGAGCACCTTCCTTCCCAAACATTTGTATTTATTTTCTTGATTTAGAGATATGGAGGTTTACAGAGAGTTTAGTGCGTGTGTGTAGGTGTACCTCCAAGGCCCTATTTATACATAAATGGAAAAACAAGAGACCTAATCTAAATAGTATAACTAACTCTCCTATAATCTCGCATTCTATCTTCAAGAAGAGAAGACGTGGTCAATCATTCTGTTGAGAGTTGATTCACAAGTTATCCACATGTGTTATTTGATATTTAACACCTGCAAATATTATTACAAAAATAGAATATAATTAATAATGTAAAATGACACGCCCCAAGTCCCGGGATTCCCTAATAGAATCTCGAACCTGGTGCGCGTAACTAACAAGAAACAAGAAACTAACGGGAAACAGGAACAATACCTGTTAGAAACAAACTGACATGATATATATACTCAAGAGTAGGGAGCTAAGATAGCTCACATGAGTTCTAGACCAAGAAAATTAAAACCAAACAAGGTTACATACAGCGGAAGACATGCCTAGCAAATAAGCTGGCATCAAGAACTGACTAGAGACAACAAGTACTACCCCAATACAAGCCCAGAGTTTATTAACTCATACAAGATCGTCCTTACCAAAATATAAAAGGACACTAACTTCGAACAAGAATATCCTGCTGAGTAAGTTCCCAGCTAAGTCGAGCCTTACTGCGTACTATCCCCTGCTTTCCTGGGGGGGGGGGGAAACAATTAAACAAATAAAGGGTGAGATAAATCTTAGTAAGCTATTAACATGCAACTATATGTCATGTTATCATGCAATACAAGTAGATACTCAAGTAATCATATATTAAGTAGCATCAAGTAACAAGTATAGGAGAGGCTAAGCCAACTCAACAAGTAATCAAGCTCAAGATATGATCAGGTAACAAATAGTCAAGTAGTGTGAGAGGCTAGACCAGCTCACCAAGATGCACATAGGCCTTTCACGCATTTTTACCTGAATCCTTCCTTATTCCTCCCAAGAATACCATTTGTTGTCGATGCTTTTCTAGCTGAGGACAACCAAGAACAAGAACAAGAAACTGCTGTGCAGTATATAAGAAGACCTGGTAACCAGTGTCATCCACAAGAACAAGATCCACGAGGTGTTCAAGACAGGAGTTTAGCATTCACTTAGGTCAGTCTTATGGCTCCAACCAAGGAAGCTATGCCCTTACTATGGCCGGTAGTAAGGGGTCAGGCGGAAATACATAGGGACCCGATTGTCACTTAAGCCCCAGCTCTCGCGACAAGCGTGAACCTATATATTTTCGAACAAGCAAGGAGAACCAGCTGGACTCACACAAGAATGAACAAGTAGATGTTTACTTGAACTACGAGAATAGAACTAAGTCCCATATTAGTGGACCAGTCTTTATGCACCATGTAATCATGTATCATGTGCTCACGAGAATATGCACCATGTAATCATGTATCATGTGCTCACGAGAATACAAGTACACATACGCAATTATTGCGAGTACAACCCAAGATAACAATGGCACATAAGGTGTCCATGTAACACGATCAATCTAAGTAAGAGTCCATTAATAACAGACTTCAGTCAAGTAGTAGGGTATATTACTTTGTCACATGCCAAGTTTGCACGTACATATTCATATCACGTTTAACGCATTAAAGTGTCTATCACGATACCCTTACTATCAAGTAGAGCCCAACACCTTAGACTCTAAACACGTAGTAGAATAGGTCCCATTGTACCTAGACACAGTCATACTTCACGTATATGTATCGTTAATAATCGAATACATTTTCTAACACATATTGTGTTCTATATCCATTCTTATTAATTTAAATCCTAGTATTCACGATTATATGAATGATCTTCATATTACACTAGTCCTTATTTTCTTTATATTTTATATACTTCATTGAGTATATACACGATTAAAAATTAAATCATTTACACCTTAGTGCTTATTTATAGCACTTCCAATATACACGTATCAAGTTCAAGTATGTAGTAGAGTTAATCATTCTCTATCTAGTTCCATAACCCAATTCTTTGGTTATTCATACCATGTACCAATCAATCAAGAAGCCACATTCTATCAAGTAAATATATGCAAGATTTGCATATACAGATCAAGACTCTTTCAAGTTTATTACCATACCCATATATTAGTGTCAAGGCACGTACAAGATTTTATAATCTTATATTCAAGTCTTAATCCAATTATTTGGATGTTCAAGTCATGTACAGGAGTTAAACATCTTATACTTCGAGTTCAAGCTAGGAAGATGAATTATACATCTTTCACGTATTAATTTCCAATCCTTTTCTTAGGACATTCAAGCTCAAGACATTAGTTGGTGCCCCTAAGGTACGCAAACATTAACTTCAAGACACATAAAAGAGTTACTACGCTTATACTCAAGTTATCATTTAATTATGATTCAAGTCCACATTTCATTTGTTCACAAAGGGACTATTTTTCAGTACTAGAGTGTTCCACAACACTCATCTAGGCTATCTAGGGTAGTACCCTAAATCTAGACCAAGAATACTTCGAGTTCAAATTAAGTAAATCAGTTATACAATTTATACTTACAAGTTCATAATCCCCTACATAGGATATTCGAGCTCAAGACACTAATTTGGTGCCCTCAAGGTGCACAAACATTGGTTCCAAGACAAGCATAACACATAAGTGCTTGTTCATAGCACTTTCAAGACATAAATAAGAGTTCTTCCTTTTATGCTTAAGTTATCATTTTAATTTAATGAGTAATCATGTTCAAGACTCACTTCTGATACCCCTAAGGTGTCACAACACTTGCTAGGACATCTTATCTTAAGGCGATATGCCTTAGGAGGGATAAGCTTTCAATTTAATTTAGATTTAAAACACTTTGGTTGGAACAGGGGACCGGATGGGCGCCTAAGGTAGACCGGGCGGGCGCTCATCCAGGGATTTTTGGGTGCTCATCCAGGGATTTTTGAAACCAAAACTTCTGGCCAAATGGGCGGGCGCTTGGTGCCTAAGTGGGCGGGCGCCTGTTCCAATTTTCAGCAAACACCAATTTCTTTCCAGGCCTAAGATTCTCCGTCCCAAGCTTGGGAGTATACTTTTACTAACCCTTAGGCAATACCCAAGACACTATTTCAGGCTCAATTCATTTCTTTTACCGTCCCATAAATAATAGGACAATTTCCTTTTATTCCAATTTAATATTTCACCGTCCCCAAAAGTATAAGTACAATTTTATAATATACTAATATACCCATCTAGGGATACTTCCATTCATTTCCCGTACCACAAATAATGATACAATTTTTCTAATAATATTTAAATCAAGTTACTATTTTACCGTCTCACGAATAGGGGTAACTTTCCTATTAATCTTTTAACAAGCCCAGACACTTTTACAAGTCTATTTCATTCTTTTAGTTCATACGAATACTCCCTTCGTACAAAATTTACAAGTATCACGAAAATTGCTCAAAACACAATTTTAACAAGAACAAGTAGCGGGAATAACATATATGCATGTTATTACAAGTAAGGGGGAGCTAATAACTTACCTAGTCCGAAATCAAGTTGACCCAAATTAATTTCTGTTCGGCAGGAAACGCTCTATTCAACGTCACGAATATTTATCCGGGACCAGAATCACGAACAGAGGAATAATTAAGCTCGAGGAGTCGAGAATAGGAAGAATCCTAAACTTAGCTTTTTACCCAGAGAGAGTGTACGAGAAAGTTTTAGAAAATAAGCTTTCTCAAAGAAAGCAACTGGAAGATATACTTGCAATTATCCAAGAATTGCAACTAGGCCCCTCAAGTTCTAACTTTGACAAAAAGGCCCCTAAACTTTCAACTTTGACATTTAACCACCTTAATTTTCTAAAGTAGCTAAATAATTAACTCAAATAAAATTGCATATAAATATGCTAGTCAAGAATTTAACAAGCACGTTAAATATTTAACAAGAATAAAGATGGGCGTTACATCCTCCCCACCTTAAAGAAAATTCGTCCTCGAATTTTTACTAGATCAAGATTATAACATATATAATCAACAAGTAGAACTCAAGAACATCACGACTATGCACAGATACTCACAAATATTCTATGCAATTTAGATGTATCAATTATAACATCAAAACACATAAAGTCAAGCAGACTCGATTAGTCAATCCACTATATTGGTGAAACTTGACATATCCACTAAAATAATAGGACTGGTCATATCCTCCAGATCACTGTAATACTAGTCAAATCCACTAAGCAATCTCAGATACTGAAGTCGTGGTTATCCATCGTTTCAATATTCAAAACTGACTTTACGTATATCAATCCATCAAAAGATGTAGCTCTCGGTGTCAAATAGTTAACGATAGAGCTGCCTTCGAAATTCATTAATGAATCTCTAACAAGATCAAGAAAATCTCAAGAACACGCATACCTTGGTTGTTTCCACTTATAAGTCAACAAAGATGTCTGAAGTAAACCCACTTCAAAATAGATATATCCTCTATCAAGACATTTCTCAAGTTGAATCTTCAACTCTTTTAACTCAATCGAGGTCAAGAACATTAATCCAGATGTCAGCACTTTATTCGCACTGTAACAACTCAAGATAATCCAAGTTTCTCATCAAGTAACATGTACTACCCAGTAGAAATTATAGCTGAGATCTCATCAAGAATGGATACATCCATCTGGTTTGGTATAGAAATTCCATTATCAATCGCATAGGTTAAATACCCAGTACAATCTCGATAACACTTTTCGAACTTTCAATGCAGAACATGAATATTATACATAAATCTATCATGCTCACATATATAATCAAGCATACTAGCATAGTAATATTTACCATCTAGTATGGCAAACAAGAATGGCATAACATATAGAAAGCCAAATCATAACACATAAGAGCCAAGCCATAACACGTATCACATCAATGTCCCATCTAGGTAACATGACCAAGTCAACATAGAACGTATAGGGTGTTATCACCCACACTTCTATCAAGCTCTTATACATAACGATATCAAGCATGTAGTCTCTTACTAGAGAATACACTTCCACGTAATTCACGAGATAAGGACAAGCATGCATATATAGCACGAAACAATGTCCACAAGACAAGATAAATACGCCTAAGTCTTTAAAGACTCGCGCTCTCGATTCTCAAACCATCTAATCCAATTGGATCAACACTATCAACACCAGTCCTATGCCTGGTATAACAACAAGTAACGAAGCACTCGGCGTCGAAAAAACACCCAAGACTAACCCTACCTAGGCCATAGACCCTATCCAGGCTTAGAGCTAAACCATAGCTCTGATACCAAACAGACACGCCCCAAGTCCGGGATTCCCTAATAGAATCTCGAACCTGGTGCGCGTAACTAACAAGAAACAGGAAACTAACGGGAAACAGGAACAATACCTGTTAGAAACAAACTGACATGATATATATACTCAAGAGTAGGGAGCTAAGATAGCTCACACGAGTCCTAGACCAAGAAAATTAAAACCAAACAAGGTTACATATAGCGGAAGAAATGCCTAGCAAATAAGCTGGCATCAAGAACTGACTAGAGACAACAAGTACTACCCAAATACAAGCCCAGAGTTTATTAACTCATACAAGATCGTCCTTACCAAAATATAAAAGGACACTAACTTCGAACAAGAATATCCTGCTGAGTAAGTTCCCAGCTAAGTCGAGCCATACTTCGTACTATCCCCTGCTTTCCTGGGGGGGGACAATTAAACAAATAAAGGGTGAGATAAATCTCAGTAAGCTATTAACATGCAACTATATGTCATGTTATCATGCAATACAAGTAGATACTCAAGTAATCATATATTAAGTATCATCAAGTAACAAGTATAGGAGAGGCTAAGCCAACTCAACAAGTAATCAAGCTCGAGATATGATCAGGTAACAAATAGTCAAGTAGTGTGAGAGGCTAGACCAGCTCACCAAGATGCACATAGGCCTATCACGCATTTTTACCTGAATCCTTCCTTATTCCTCCCAAGAATACCATTTGTTGTCGATGCTTTTCTAGCTGAGGACAACCAAGAACAAGAACAAGAAACTGCTGTGCAGTATATAAGAAGACCTGGTAACCAGTGTCATCCACAAGAACAAGATCCACGAGGTGTTCAAGACAGGAGTTTAGCATTCACTTAGGTCAGGCTTATTGCTCCAACCAAGGAAGCTATGCCCTTACTATGGCCGGTAGTAAGGGGTCAGGCGGAAATACATAGGGACCCGATTTTCACTTAAGCCCCAGCTCTCGCGACAAGCGTGAACCTATATATTTTCGAACAAGCAAGGAGAACCAGCTGGACTCACACAAGAATGCACAAGTAGATGTTTACTTGAACTACGAGAATAGAACTAAGTCCCATATTAGTGGACCAGTCTTTATGCACCATGTAATCATGTATCATGTGCTCACGAGAATATGCACCATGTAATCATGTATCATGTGCTCACGAGAATACAAGTACGCATACGCAATTATTGCGAGTACAACCCAAGATAACAATGGCACATAAGGTGTCCATGTAACACGATCAATCCAAGTAAGAGTCCATTAATAACAGACTTCAGTCAAGTAGTAGGGTATATTACTTTGTCACATGCCAAGTTTGCACGTACATATTCATATCACGTTTAACACATTAAAGTGTCTATCACGATACCCTTACTATCAAGTAGAGCCCAACACCTTAGACTCTAAACACGTAGTAGAATAGGTCCCATTGTACTTAGACACAGTCATACTTCACGTATATGTATCGTTAATAATCGAATACATTTTCTAACACATATTGTGTTCTATATCCATTCTTTTAATTTAAATCCTAGTATTCACGATTATATGAATGATCTTCATATTACACTAGTCCTTATTTTCTTTATATTTTATATACTTCATTGAGTATATACACGATTAAAAATTAAATCATTTACACCTTAGTGCTTATTTATAGCACTTCCAATATACACGTATCAAGTTCAAGTATGTAGTAGAGTTAATCATTCTCTATCTAGTTCCATAACCCAATTCTTTGGTTATTCATACCATGTACCAATCAATCAAGAAGCCACATTCTATCAAGTAAATATATGCAAGATTTGCATATACAGATCAAGACTCTTTCAAGTTTATTACCATACCCATATATTAGTGTCAAGGCACGTACAAGATTTTATAATCTTATATTCAAGTCTTAATCCAATTATTTGGATGTTCAAGTCATGTACAGGAGTTAAACATCTTATACTTCGAGTTCAAGCTAGGAAGATGAATTATACATCTTTCACGTATTAATTTTCAATCCTTTTCTTAGGACATTCAAGCTCAAGACATTAGTTAGTGCCCCTAAGGTACACAAACATTAACTTCAAGACACATAAAAGAGTTACTACTCTTATACTCAAGTTATCATTTAATTATGATTCAAGTCCACATTTCATTTGTTCACAAAGGGACTATTTTTCAGTACTAGAGTGTTCCACAACACTCATCTAGGCTATCTAGGGTAGTACCCTAAATCTAGACCAAGAATATTTCGAGTTCAAATTAAGTAAATCAGTTATACAATTTATACTTACAAGTTCATAATCCCCTACATAGGATATTCGAGCTCAAGACACTAATTTGGTGCCCTCAAGGTGCACAAACATTGGTTCCAAGACAAGCATAACACATAAGTGCTTGTTCATAGCACTTTCAAGACATAAAGAAGAGTTCTTCCTTTTATGCTTAAGTTCTCATTTTAATTTAATGAGTAATCATGTTCAAGACTCACTTCTGATACCCCTAAGGTGCACAACACTTGCTAGGACATCTTATCTTAAGGCGATATGCCTTAGGAGGGATAAGCTTTCAATTTAATTTAGATTTAAAACACTTTGGTTGGAACAGGGGACCGGGCGGGCGCCTAAGGTAGACCGGGCGAACGCTCATCCAGGGATTTTTGAAACCAAAACTTCTGGCCAAATGGGCGGGCGCTTGGTGCCTAAGTGGGCGGGCGCCTGGTCTAATTTTCAGCAAACACCAATTTTCTTTCCAGGCCTAAGGTTCTCCGTCCCAAGCGTAGGAGTATACTTTTACTAACCCTTAGGCAATACCCAAGACACTATTTTAGGCTCAATTCATTTCTTTTACCGTCCCATAAATAATAGGACAATTTCCTTTTATTCCAATTTAATATTTCACCGTCCCCAAAAGTATAAGTACAATTTTATAATATACTAATATACCCATCTAGGGATACTTCCATTCATTTCCCCGTACCACAAATAATGATACAATTTTTCTAGTAATATTTAAATCAAGTTACTATTTTACCGTCTCACGAATAGGAGTAACTTTCCTATTAATCTTTTAACAAGCCCAGACACTTTTACAAGTCTATTTCATTCTTTTAGTTCATACGAATACTCCCTTCGTACCAAATTTACAAGTATCACGAAAATTGCTCAAAACACAATTTTAACAAGAACAAGTAGCGGGAATAACATATATGCATGTTATTACAAGTAAGGGGGAGCTAATAACTTACCTAGTCCGAAATCAAGTTGACCCAAATTAATTTCTGTTCGGCAGGAAACGCTCTATTCAACGCCACGAATATTTATCCGGGACCAGAATCACGAACAGAGGAATAATTAAGCTCGAGGAGTCGAGAATAGGAAGAATCCTAAACTTAGCTTTTACCCAGAGAGAGTGTACGAGAAAGTTTTAGAAAATAAGCTTTCTCAAAGAAAGCAACTGGAAGATATACTTGCAATTATCCAAGAATTGCAACTAGGCCCCTCAAGTTCTAACTTTGACAAAAAGGCCCCTAAACCTTCAACTTTGACATTTAACCACCTTAATTTTCTAAAGTAGCTAAATAATTAACTCAAATAAAATAGCATATAAATATGCTAGTCAAGAATTTAACAAGCACGTTAAATATTTAACAAGAATAAAGATGGGCGTTACATAAAATATACCTGCTGTTTAAGACGTTGAAATCTTGAAGGTAAATGAAGATGGATACCACTTGAAATTTCACCCACAACAAAGTCCGCTTTGGCGATACTGCTCAAAATCAAATTAATTAGGTAGACAACTCCTTGTCAATCATATCATATATGACTCTTAGATCTTTTATGAAATTAGACATCATATGTCTAACATGTTTTAATCTCATCTGTGCCTTAGGCCCAAAACTTTGTCTTTTGATAGCCTAATTAAGTCAAACCATTTTAAACGTATAGGAATCACTCTTTCCTCATCATGCTCATAGATGAATAAAATTAATGCACCTCGCTTTGGCATAGCCCACATAAAACTATTCATGTACTCACTAGTGTTTTAATTATGGATTGGCACGTAACATAAATTTTAATGAAGGTTCACAACATATAGCATATAACACATTTATGATCACATAAGATAAACATGTTATACGTCAAGTTTAGTCTTTAAATTAATCTCCATTAATTTAAGCATGATATTATATGTCATTAGTTTCTCTATAATTATGAGGATGAGACTCTTCAAACTTTGGTCATCAACTCCAAATCAAGACAACAATATGTACGGCCGAACTAAGCCATAAGGCAACCACAATTCCGCACTAATTTAAGAAACCAAGAAAGTAGTCCATGTGGCCAAAACTAAGCAATAAATGGTCTCGATGAACGTAGGCCAATTGCATCCACAATTCCACATGGATCTCCAATCATTGAATCAAGAACGTTGTTTCTTAATTTTAGCAATTATGAACTCTTCATAATTCTAACATCGTTTTATCTTTGAATCTTTGATAACGATCAAGTTTGGGAAACACAGTCTCGATGAACATAGGCTAGCCATCCAAACCTTGATCAAATCTCAGAATCACAAGATCAAACCACAAATCCACACCACGACCAAACAAATCCCCGCACCAGACCCAGGGGTCCGGTCGGGTCCTTTGATTGGTCTGGTCGGACCTTTTGGAAAATCAGTTCAAATTTTTCGGTTCACCCCAAACCCCAAACATGCACCCACTCCAGACCCGTAGGTCATGCCGGGTCTTGTACTGGGTCCGGTCGGACCTTCTGGAAAATCAGATCAGTTTTTCAAGTTTTGAAAATTTGTCTCAAAATTGTTTTTCCCCAATTCATTCATGAATATTTTAGATTATCAAAACTTTGATCAAATCAAAAATTGATGATCCAAACAATTTTAAATCCATCATAATTTTATTACGATTAAATACTGCGATTAAAGTTTATAAAACAGTAAACCACATAATGCGCATAACCACATAAACATCATAATCCAATATTCAAATCATCCTAAGCACATAAATAACTTATACACATAGAACATGATTATGCATTGAAATAATCAACATGAACGGGGCTCTGATACCACTGTTGGGTTTGGTAGTAACATGCGCAGCGGAATCATTTAAAATTTAATGAAACCCAAAGCCTATAGATCCATTCATATGATTATAGCAAATACATCTATAATGAATACTAGAATACTAACCCTTGAAGCGTCTCCTTAGCAACCTTGAATTCGGTGGAGCTTTTCGAAACTTGATCACGAACACGATCACGAACAAGATCACGAACTTGAAGATGATAAGCGTCACCCTCTAACGGTATCCACACCACGAACGAATATCAAGAATCACTTGATCTTGGTTGCTAGACCACAAAGAACTATATAGAATAATATATGTGTTCTTGTTATTCACTTTGGACATCTTAGAACAAGAATAAACTCTCTCAAACTCTTTGGAGGCTTTCATAATTGAATCAGTCTGATTAGGGTTGTTAGAGCTCGTTTTTATACTCATTAGACCTATTCTAAATAGGTAACAAGTGTCCAAACCCGAGACAATACGGACTTAGGAAATCCCCAGCCGAAACCGACTGGTCCGGCCGGGTCCTTTCCTTGGTCCGCCTGGATCACCTGGAGGTCCGACCGGGTCCTTTACCTGGTCTGGCTGGACCCTCCTGTTTTCCAGCTTTGTCCCTCTAACTCCTAAAATTCCTCAAAGGCCCTTCGACCCTTAATTCCATTTAAGTCCTTTATAAGATTCGTTCTAATGTGTGTGACCCTTTAGGATTATACTAAGTTGGCAATGGGTATCACCCCATAAGATATGATTAGGTTCTAGAAAACCGTCATACCTACCCAATTAGTATAACTATATAAGTTCGTATCCTTTATAGAACATATTACAATCTCTTTGTTCTCGATATCTATTGAACGTAAGCCATGGTCAACTTACATTGTTCAATGCTTTCTCGATCCCGAATGTATTGATACATAAAATCATATTTGAGCACGGCCATGCATTTCATCAATACCATTCATCGAGTTTCCAAAGCTTGACATCACTCTAGATGAGGAACAAATCCTTTCTTAGCTTATTACTCTTCCCTACATGATTCCGATTATGCCAATCATATTCTTTATAACTACCCGGTTAGGGGTAACGTTTGAATATGTCAAACATAATGTTCATCAAGTGGAAGACTGTAATAACCTCAAGTCTAAACATTCCAGTAATATAACTATATGAGACTTAATTATGACATTGTGACCATGACATAAATCTCATACGGGTCAGTCCAGTATTTGGTCTCCAACAAATACCTATAAGTTTAATTGTATCCCATACACCATAATCATCATATGATTATCTATTAACCTTATACTAACAATTAATACATAATTATCAGGAACGGGGATTATTATAATAAACATGCAAAGGATATAATAATCAACATTCAATATCTTTATTAAAACATAATCAATAGATAACATTAATCGTTCTCATAACGTGCCTAGAGCATACAACACCAACAATAAGTACTAGGGACGGAGATTAATATAATAAACATGCAAAACATATAATAATCAAAGGTTGTTATCTCCATAACAATGAGAACATGTGTCGCGACCCCGGACCCCGCGGGCCCCGAGACCGCGATCTGGACGTCGACTCTAAAACCAAAACTATGAAACACTGAAGTTAAAAATTCCATTTGATACCAAAAGGGTAATGATCCAAAGTTTTACAAAACCAAGTTTGATAAAAATCAATTACAACTAACATAAACTTCCACAAGTTTATGCCCAACAAAATACAATTATACAATTCTTAGTGACGTCATTGTTTGGTACAACTATCCCAAAATGGTTACACATTTACATAATGTAAACCAACCTATAACAACCTTCCCCAAAAGAACGGATCCACACTCGACGTCCTCTTTCTCGTGATCAGCGAGACTAATCCTTAGCACCTGGGGGGGGGGGTTAAGGAAAAACAAAGATAAAAGAAAGGGGGTGAGACAAATCTCAATAAGTTACTAATGCAACTACATGACATGCTATGATGCACGAGGCGATAAACAATAATAAATATCACATAGCACATAACATTAATCACATAACAGATAGCAGCGGAAATAAACACATAACAAAGGATATAGCCAAGGTTTTCCAAACCGGAACATCCAAATAAAGGATCGCTGCGCAGCTTCAATAATCAACCAATCAACATCTTCATAATAGCATGAAAGCCGAAGAGAAACCCCGGTACCGGAACCAATAACATAAAAGTGTCACAAGGGACAAGGACCATGACACGAAGTCATGCCCGCTAGCCAGATACATTCACAAAGGAACGCTGACTTATCCTTTCCAAGGCCAATCTGGAGAAGGGGTAAAGAAGGGGGCAAAACAATGGTCAACATTATAATGGACTTGGCTTTGCCATTATAATCTTTCCCATCGCCCAACACACACAAAATACCAGCTGGACTTTCACGTAAAGGCTAAGTAATAAAATACTAGCACGATAAACAACAAAGGATTCCAAAGTAGGGAATCATGCCAAATAATCACCAAGAAGATGAAATGAACCAACAATACACAATAAAGGTGCTTCAAAGTCCCAATTAACCATTAATGAATTTCAAACACAAACTTGGTCACAAAGGACCCAATTCCTTCACTAAAGTGTACTACAATGTTCACTAAGGTCAACTAGAAGGACACCCAAGGCTTAGACCAAAACGTGTTCTTCAATCACAACTTAACAACAAATGTAAATTTTCAGAGATATGTGCGGCCGCCCAAAATGGACCGTGCGGTCGCCCAAAATACCTCAGAACAAGAACAAAAGCTTTCAGAAAGGTGCGCGGTCGCCCAGGCAATATTGTGCGGCCGCCCAACCTTCCGGATTGCCAGAAATCGGGAAGAACAACATGGGTTCTTCCATTTTTATACCCAAAACACATTTCCACCCAAAATCAAACATTCCCACAGGTGTACTAATGTACCAAAACAACTCATAAGTCTAAAAAGACTCAAAGAACAACATTTAACAACCAAAATCAAGAATCAAACCCAACATTCAAGATTTCACCATTTTTGATCAAAAACCCAATTAAATTCCAAACAATTTCAAAACTCATCCAAACTTCAAATGTAACACATCAAACAATATCTAAACATGATATGAACATTTTAGCATTAAAATGGGGGAAAAGCAACTTACTTGAATTTTCTCAAAGTTGATGGATTTCAAATCTTTTTGGCTTCCTACGACCCTATCGACGATCTAAACATGTTTCACGTTTTAAGAAATGAGAGAAGATGAGAGGAAGAAGGAGAAAATGAAGAGAGAAGTGAGAGGAAGAAAACTTACCAAAACTTGGAGAGAGAGAGAGATTTCCAGGGAGAGAGAGGGAGGTGGAGTGTGAGGTGAAAGAGTAGGGTGAGGGAGGTGAGGGAAGTAGGGAGAAGATGAAAAAATGTTTGAAATGTTACAAAAAGGCCCCTCCCCCAATACTACCTCTTAAATTAAACTCCCCACTAACTATTAAGACTCAACACTTTTACACTAGCACAAATGACCCAGTTAAAATGCTAGGCATAAATATTAGGATACCTAAAATGCACTCATAATTATTTAAATAAATAATAATTTAAATAAACAAATAAGCAAATAAATAAATAATTATTATTTAATTACTTAATAAAATAGAGCCTATATTTCGGGTC
Organism: Campanula takesimana; assembly: GCA_026119855.1. Taxonomy (NCBI): domain Eukaryota; kingdom Viridiplantae; phylum Streptophyta; class Magnoliopsida; order Asterales; family Campanulaceae; genus Campanula; species Campanula takesimana. The sequence continues at coordinate 744,590 of JAOWBW010000080.1, read as the reverse complement.
GTGACATTCACTCCCCCTTAAAGAAAATTCGACCCGAATTTTAACGAGACTCACCTTACACAAAAAGCCACGGAAATTTCCTCTCGAACTCATCTCGGAGCTCCCACGTCGACTCCTCGATGTTATGATTCCTCCAAAGAACATGAACTAACGCGATGCTCTTGCTCCTCAACTTTTGGACCTTAGAATCTAGGATCCGAACCGGTCGTTCCTCATAAGACATATCGGGCTCAATATCCTCCGGTACACCCGGTAACACGTGAGACGGATCATGAACGTACTTCCGAAGCATAGAAACGTGAAAGACGTTATGCAACCGGTCCAAAGATGACGGTAACGCAAGACGATACGCTAGAAGTCCAACCTTTCCCAAAATCTCAAACGGGCCAATAAACCTCGGAGCCAATTTGCCTTTCTTCCCAAACCTACGAATACCCACCTTCGGAGACACTTTCAAGAACACCAAGTCACCAATCAGAAAATTAAGATCTCGCCTTCGGTTATCTGCTCGTATGTCGACTCTGGGCTGTCTTCAATCTATCCCGGATAACTTTAACCTTCTCAACTGAATCCCGAAGCAAATCAATACCCACGATCTTCGCTTCACCAACCTCATCCCAACAAATAGGCGATCTACACTTTCTTCCATACAAAGCCTCATACGGTGCCATCTCGATACTAGCCTGATAACTGTTGTTGTAAGAGAACTCCACTAACGGTAGGTGCGAATCCCAAGAATCGGAAAAGTCCATCGAACACGCTCGCAACATATCCTCCAAAATCTGAATAGTCCTCTCGGATTGACCATCGGTCTGAGGATGAAAAGCCGTACTGAATCGCAAATCTGCACCCAATGCTTCCTAAAACGCCTTCCAAAATCTAGAAGTAAACCTCGGGTCTCGATCTGACACAATGCTAACCGGAACTCCATGCAATCTCACAATCTCATCGATATAAAGGGTCGCAAGCTTTTCCATCGAATATCTGATATCAATAGGCAAGAAATGGGCGCTCTTGGTCAATCTATCCACTATTACCCAAACACTGTCAAACTTCCTACGGGTACGAGGCAATCCCGTAACGAGATCCATAGTCACATGCTCCCATTTCCACTCGGGAATCTCTAACGGCTGAAGCAATCCCGCGGGTCTCTGATGCTCGGCTTTGACCTGCTGACACGTTAAACACTTCGAAACATACTCGGCTATTTCCCTCTTCATATTAATCCACCAAAATTGTTGCTTCAAATCCTGATACATCTTCGTACTACCCGGATGAATAGTATACCTCGATTTGTGACCCTCATCAAGAAATTTCTGTTTAATTCCATCAACATCCGGAACACACAAACGACCACGGAAAGTCAAAATTCCACTCGAGCTCAATGAAAAATCCTCGAAATTCTTTTCTTTCAGTTTACCCATTATCTTCACCAACTCGGGATCTTCTTTCTGAGCTTCCTTTATCCTTTGATTTAGGGTCGGAGACACCCTAATATTCGCAAAAATAGCCCCATGTCTCGATTCACGAGGAGACCAATCTCGAACATCCTCAAGCATTTTCCACTCTCGAACCATCATCGAAGCCACATAAGACTTTCTACTAATCGCATCGGCAACCACATTCGCCTTTCCCGGGTGATAAGAAATCGTACAATCATAATCCTTCAACAATTCCATCCATCGGCGCTGTCTATTATTCAACTCTTTCTGGGAGAAAAGGTACTTCAAACTCTTGTGATCCGTAAAAATCTCAAACTTCGCCCCATAAAGGTAGTGCTTCCACTTGTGCAACGCAAAGACTATCGCCGCTAACTCCATATCATGAGTCGGGTAATTCTGCTCACTAGGGGTCAACTTCCTCGAAGCATACGCAATTACACTCCCATTCTGCATCAACACACAACCCAAACCCTCTTTCGAAGCATCACTATAAATCACTAAGCCATCGCTCCCATTAGGCAAACTCAAGATCGATGCGGTAGTTAACCTCTTCTTCAATTCCTCGAAACTCTTGTCACATTTCTCGGTCAACACAAACGGAACATTCTTCCGGGTCAACTGAGTCATCGGAGTAGCAATCCTCGAAAACCCTTTAATAAACCTTCTGTAATACCCGGCTAAACCAAGAAAACTACGAATCTCGGTCACTGACTCGGGTCTCTTCCAATCCACTATTGCTTCAATCTTTGAAGGATCCACCGAAATACCGTCTTTCGAAATAACATGACCCAGAAATGACACCTTCTCGAGCCAAAACTCGCATTTGCTAAACTTCGCAAATAATTTCTCCCTCGCAAGAACGGATAAAACTGTCCTCAAATGCTGCTCGTGCTCCTCTCGAGATTTCGAATAAACAAGAATGTCGTCGATGAAAACCACCACGAACGAATCAAGATAAGGATGGAAAATCCGGTTCATCAAATCCATAAACACGGCCGGCGCGTTCGTCAGCCCAAACGGCATAACCAAGAACTCATAATGACCATAACGAGTGCGAAAATCAGTCTTCGGAATGTCCTCCGATCGAACCTTCAACTGATGGTACCCACTCCTCAAATCAAGTTTAGAGAAAACCACGGACCCTTGTAGCTGGTCAAACAAATCATCAATGTGCGGTAGAGGATACTTATTCTTCACCGTAACCCGATTCAACTTCCGGTAATCGATACACAATCTCAAGGAACCGTCTTTCTTCCGTACAAATAAAACCGGTGCTCCCCACGGGGAAACACTAGGGCGGATAAACCCTCTATCAAGCAACTCTTGCAACTGAACTTTCAATTCTTTCAACTCTGCGGGAGCTAACCTATAAGGCGCTTTCGAAATTGGAGCGGTACCCGGCAAAAGGTCAATACAAAACTCAATCTCACGATCGGGAGGCATAACATACTCGGTAGAGAAAACATCGGGAAATTCCCGAACTACCCGAACACTATCAAAACTAGGGGATTCCTTCCTAGTATCAAGAACACTAGCCAAATACCCCTCACAACCATTATGCAATAATTTTCTCGCTTTCATAAAAGAAATTAAGCGAACCTTTCTACTCAGAGGACTAGCCTCAAACACAAATCTAGGCACATCGGGAATAGAAAAAGTAACAGTTTTCTTACGGCAATCAACAGAAGCATGAAACTTGCTCAACCAATCCATACCCAATATGACATCAAAGTCTTGGATAGGAAGAACCACCAAATCCGCACAAAGGACTTGACCACAAATAACCACATCACAAGCACGAAAGACTCTATCAGAAATCAAGCATTCTCCTATAGGGGTCGACACCTCTAGCACGTACGGTAAAGACTCAAATGCAGCATTTAACATGGAAGCAAATTTCACAGAAATGTATGAATGAGATGATCCTGGATCTACTAACGCTCGTGCGCTCACATTAGGCACAGAAATAATACCTCCAATAACGGATGGATCATCAGTAGCTTGTTGTTGATTCATGGCAAATACTCTTCCTTAGACTTTGGGCTTCCCAGCGGCATCCCTTTTCTGACCCTGATTAATACTAACCCCTGACCCGGATGCTTGACCTCGGTACCTCGTGCACTCTCTCGCAAAGTGCCCCATTTCACCACAATTGGTACACTTGCCTTGCTTTTTCCAACACCTATCCTCCGCATGGCCTACCTTCTGACAAAAGGTACAAGGCTTCCTAATTTGGCTCCCTTGGTTCCCGGAAGTGGTACCCGGGTTCCTTAGGATCGGTTGCCCTCGGAACTGAGATTGTCCCCCAAAATTACCTCGGTTATCAATCCTAGGTTGTGACTTGCTCTGCGCTCCTTGCTTACTCGGGTTGGCCACCTCGGTCTTCCTCTTATGTTCCCCAATATCTTGCTCTATAAGATAGGCTCGATCCACCGCATCTTGAAATGTTACAATCCGTTGAGCAATCAGTTGAGTACGGATGGAGGTCTTCAACCCCCGAATGAATCTCATAGCCTTTTGTTCCTCGGTCCTCACCAAATAGTCGCAATACCGGGCCAATTCTATGAACTTAGCCGAGTATTGTGCTATAGACAACACACCTTGCTCCAGGTTGAGTAGCTCGATCTCTTTTTGGTTTTGATCAACAACCGGAATGAAATGCTCTTTGAATTTGCGCACAAACAACTCCCACGCATACACCGTGTGAGTATCATCCCAAGTAGCTTTGACACCCTTCCACCAATGCTCGGCGGCTCCCACAAGCTTGTAAGCCGCGAACCGGACCTTGTCCTCATCCGAACACCCAAACACATCGTAAATCTTCTCCATAGACTCAATCCACAACTCAGCCTTCCTTACATCGGGCTCCCCATTGAATTCAACCGGCTTCAACTTCAGAAATTGCTCCAACCCATAACGGGGTGGTGCTTGTTCTACCCTGGGACCTTGATCATGTATGGCCTTCATGGCCGCCTCAAACATGCCTTGGAACATGGCACGTGCTTCTTCCCTTGTATCATTCTGATTCTGTGCCCCACTAGCACCTCCTCTGTTTCTTCTTCCAGACATTGCGAGTAATTACCTGCATAAAACATCAACCATTAATCACTCCGCATTCTACTACCCACCTAGGTCATACTAATCCACCTAGACTTATACTTAGAGCTAATGCCATAGCTCTAATACCAACTGTCGCGACCCCGGACCCCGCGGGCCCCGAGACCGCGATCTGGACGTCGACTCTAAAACCAAAACTATGAAACACTGAAGTTAAAAATTCCATTTGATACCAAAAGGGTAATGATCCAAAGTTTTACAAAACCAAGTTTGATAAAAATCAATTACAACTAACATAAACTTCCACAAGTTTATGCCCAACAAAATACAATTATACAATTCTTAGTGACGTCATTGTTTGGTACAACTATCCCAAAATGGTTACACATTTACATAATGTAAACCAACCTATAACAACCTTCCCCAAAAGAACGGATCCACACTCGACATCCTCTTTCTCGTGATCAGCGAGACTAATCCTTAGCACCTGGGGGGGGGGTTAAGGAAAAACAAAGATAAAAGAAAGGGGGTGAGACAAATCTCAATAAGTTACTAATGCAACTACATGACATGCTATGATGCACGAGGCGATAAACAATAATAAATATCACATAGCACATAACATTAATCACATAACAGATAGCAGCGGAAATAAACACATAACAAAGGATATAGCCAAGGTTTTCCAAACCGGAACATCCAAATAAAGGATCGCTGCGCAGCTTCAATAATCAACCAATCAACATCTTCATAATAGCATGAAAGCCGAAGAGAAACCCCGGTACCGGAACCAATAACATAAAAGTGTCACAAGGGACAAGGACCATGACACAAAGTCATGCCCGCTAGCCAGATACATTCACAAAGGAACGCTGACTTATCCTTTCCAAGGCCAATCTGGAGAAGGGGTAAAGAAGGGGGCAAAACAATGGTCAACATTATAATGGACTTGGCTTTGCCATTATAATCTTTCCCATCGCCCAACACACACAAAATACCAGCTGGACTTTCACGTAAAGGCTAAGTAATAAAATACTAGCACGATAAACAACAAAGGATTCCAAAGTAGGGAATCATGCCAAATAATCACCAAGAAGATGAAATGAACCAACAATACACAATAAAGGTGCTTCAAAGTCCCAATTAACCATTAATGAATTTCAAACACAAACTTGGTCACAAAGGACCCAATTCCTTCACTAAAGTGTACTACAATGTTCACTAAGGTCAACTAGAAGGACACCCAAGGCTTAGACCAAAACGTGTTCTTCAATCACAACTTAACAACAAATGTAAATTTTCAGAGATATGTGCGGCCGCCCAAAATGGACCGTGCGGTCGCCCAAAATACCTCAGAACAAGAACAAAAGCTTTCAGAAAGGTGCGCGGTCGCCCAGGCAATATTGTGCGGCCGCCCAACCTTCCGGATTGCCAGAAATCGGGAAGAACAACATGGGTTCTTCCATTTTTATACCCAAAACACATTTCCACCCAAAATCAAACATTCCCACAGGTCTACTAATGTACCAAAACAACTCATAAGTCTAAAAAGACTCAAACAACAACATTTAACAACCAAAATCAAGAATCAAACCCAACATTCAAGATTTCACCATTTTTGATCAAAAACCCAAATAAATTCCAAACAATTTCAAAACTCATCCAAACTTCAAATGTAACACATCAAACAATATCTAAACATGATATGAACATTTTAGCATTAAAATGGGGGAAAAGCAACTTACTTGAATTTTCTCAAAGTTGATGGATTTCAAATCTTTTTGGCTTCCTACGACCCTATCGACGATCTAAACATGTTTCACGTTTTAAGAAATGAGAGAAGATGAGAGGAAGAAGGAGAAAATGAAGAGAGAAGTGATAGGAAGAAAACTTACCAAAACTTGGAGAGAGAGAGAGATTTCCAGGGAGAGAGAGGGAGGTGGAGTGTGAGGTGAAAGAGTAGGGTGAGGGAGGTGAGGGAAGTAGGGAGAAGATGAAGAAATGTTTGAAATGTTACAAAAAGGCCCCTCCCCCAATACTACCTTTTAAATTAAACTCCCCACTAACTAATAAGACTCAACACTTTTACACTAGCACAAATGACCCAGTTAAAATGCTAGGCATAAATATTATGATACCTAAAATGCACTCATAATTATTTAAATAAATAATAATTTAAATAAACAAATAAGCAAATAAATAAATAATAATTATTTAATTACTTAATAAAATAGAGCCTATATTTCGGGTCGTGACAACATGACATAACGTAAGGCCTTTGTCAAGGGCCTAGGGCATAATCTCCAACAATCTCCCACTTGCACTAGGCCCAATCAACATGTATCAAATACCATTGAGCTTAGATTATGACCATCATAACTGCATGTGGAAGATCTTATGTAAGAAGATTGTCATTGTTATCATCATAAGGTACTTTGCATATATTGACATTTCCCATATCAATGGTTTCTCGTAGAGAAAGAAACGTCTGAGTGTGTCTTTGGATCATAGATGAGTCATTGGCACCTTAGCTTGTACAATAACCATTATTTCACAATTAAGGTCCATAGGATTAGTGGTACTAGAAAATATTTCTAGTTTTACTAATAACATCTTTATCCAAGCACCTCCCCTCATTACAACTCATGCAACTATATACTCAATTTTATTCGTAGAATTATTAAAAGTGTATTTGTTTGGAACTACTCCAACTAATAGCACTTACTTTAAACATATATTCATACTGCTGTCTTTAATTATCTTTGTCGACGTGGAATCATTCATTTATCTAACCATTTACTAAATTATCCTCCATTTCGATAAACATCAAGAATACTAAGATATGATTAGTATGTTCTCATCATACTATTGGGTTTCGTAGTAACATGCGCAGCGGAATATAGCATTTAAAAATTTAATGAAACCCAAAGCCTATAGATCCATTCATATGATTATAGCAAATACATCTACAATGAATACTATAATACTAACCCTTGAAGAGTGTGGTTAACAACCTTGAATTCGGTGGAGCCTTCCGAAATTGATCACGAACAATCACGAACAAGATCACGAACTTGTAGATGATAATCGTCACCCTCCAACGGTATCCACACTACGAACGAATATCAAGAAACACTTGATCTTGGTTGCTAGACCAATTTGTGAAAAACTTTTCACAATAAACTATATGGAATTAATATGTGTGTTCTTGTTCTTCACTTTGAAGATCTTTGAATAAGAATAAACTCTCTCAAACTCTTTGGAGGCTTTCACAAAAGTACTAAACTGATTAGGGTTGTTAGAGGTTATTTTTATACTTGCTAGACCTATTCCAAAATAGGTAACAAGTGGTCAAACCCGAGACAATACGGATTTAGGAAATTCCCAGCCGAAACCGACTGGTCCGACCGGGTCCTTTGCCTTGGTCCGCCCGGATCACCTGGAGGTCCGACCGGGTCCTTTACCTGGTCCGGCCGGACCCTCCTGTTTTCAAGCTTTGTGCCTCTAACTCCTAGTATTCCTCAAAGGCCCTTCGACCTCGACCCTTAATTCCATTTAAGTCATTTCTAAGATTCGTTCTAATGTGTATGACCCTTTAGGATAATACTAAGTTGGCAATGGGTGTGAACCCATAAGATATGATTAGGTTCTAGCAAACCGTCATACCTACCCAATTAGTATAACTATATAAGTTCATATCCTTTACAGAACATATTACAATCTCTTTGTTTCACGATGTCTATTGAACGTAAGCCATGGTCAATGGTCAACTTACAATGTTCAATGCTTTCTCGATCCCGAATGTATTGATAGTACAAATCATATTTGAGCACGGCCATGCATTTCATCAATACCATTCATCGAGTGGCCAAAGCTTGACTTATTACCTTTCTCTACATGATTCCGATTACGCCAATCATATTCTTTATAGGTACCTTGTTAGGGGTAACATTTGAGTATGTTAAACGTAATGTTCATCAAGTGGAAGACTGTAATAATCTCAGGTCTATAGATTCAATAATATAACTATATGAGACTTAATTATGACTTTGTGACCATGAGATAAATCTCATATGGGTCAATCTAGTATTTGTTCTCCAACAATTACCCATAAGTTTAATTGTATCCCATACACCATAATCATCATATGATTATCTATTAAACTTATACTAACAATTAAACATAATTATCAGGGAGGGGATTATTATAATAAACATGCAAAAGATATAATAATCAAACATTCAATATCTTTAATAATAAATAATCAATTACATTAATCATTTAAATAATGTACCTAGAGCATACAACACCAACAATCTCCCACTTGCACTAGGCCAAATTAATGTATCGAATACCCTTAGACCTAACATGACCATCATGCTTTGCTTGCGGAAGACCCTTTGTCAATGGGTCGGCAATGTTATCATCAGTCGGTACTCTGCATATATTCACGTCACCACTATCAATGATCTCTCGAATGATATGAAAACGCCTAAGTATGTGTGTGGATTTCTAATGTGATCTTAGTTCCTTTGCTTGAGCAATAGCGCCATTATTATCACAATAAAGGTCTATTGGGTTAGCAATTATAGGAACCACCTCTAGTTCACTAATAAACTTCTTCATCCAAACAACCTCTTTCGCAGCATCAGATGCAGCAATATACTCAGCTTCAGTTGTAGAATCTGTTACGGTACTTTGGTTAGAACTCTTCCAGCTAACAGCACCTCCATTGAGCACAAATACAAATCCAGATTGCGATCTAGAATCATCCTTGTCGGTTTGAAAGCTTGCATCTGTGTAACCATTTACAACAAGATCACCTTCCACACCTCCATACACCAAGAACGAATCTTTTGTCCTTCGCAAGTACTTAAGAATCGTCTTGACTGCTATCCAATGATTCTCACCAGGATGTGATTGGGGTATCTGCTTGTCATGCTTAGAGTATACGAGACATCGGGTCTAGTACATATCATGGTATACATGATGGATCTAATAGCAGAAGCATATGGAATCCCAATCATTATCTCACGCTCATCAGTCGTCTTAGGACACTAATTCTTGCTTAGAGATATGCCATGGCCTACTGGTAAATTTCCTCTTTTAGAATTTTTCATGCAGAATCTCTTAAGAACTTTTTCAATATATGTATTTTGACTTAAACCAATCAATTTCTTACATCTATCACGGTAGATCCTAATGCCAAGGATATAAGCGGCTTCTCCCATATTTTTCATTGAGAAACACTTTCCTAACAAAGTCTTTAAAGACTGCAGTGCGGGAATGTCATTTCCAATGAGCAATATGTTATCAACATACAAGACTAGAAATAATACTATGCTTCCACTAATCTTCTTGTATACACAAGGTTCATCTTCGTTCTTGATGAAGCCAAACTCTTTGACCGATTCATCAAATCGAAGATTCCAACTCCTAGAGGCTTGCTTCAATCCATAAATGGATCTTTGCAATTTGCATACTTTGTTAGAATTTTCTGGAATTGCAAAACCTTCAGGTTGTGTCATGTAAACATCCTCAAGTAAGTTCCCGTTAAGGAACGCTGTTTTGACATCCATTTTCCATATCTCATAGTCAAAATATGCGGCTATGGCAAGTAAAATTCTTATAGATTTGATCATTGCTACGGGCGAAAAGGTTTCATCATAGTCTACGCCATGAATCTGCCTATAGCCTTTCGCTACAAGTCTAGCTTTATAAGTATGCACCTTTCCATCCATGTCAGTTTTCTTTTTTAAAACCCATTTGCATCCTATGGTTTTTACACCTTCGGGCGCATCAATCAACAAACTTGATTATCATACATGGACTTAATTTCAGATTCCATGGCTCCAAGCCATTTATCTGAATCAGGAGCGGACATCGCTTCTTGATAGGTAGTGGGTTCGTCATCAACAATGACTTCCACTTCATTGCTATCCGTCATAAGAAATCCATATCTCTCAGGTTCGGATCGCATCCTACCAGTTCTGCGAGGAACTTGAGTATTCTGATTAGGTTCCACAACTCCTTGTGAAACTTGATCAAATCCAACTATCGGTTCCACATAATTTTCGGGTTCTCGAATTTCTTCGAGATTAATTTTACTCCCACTATTTTATTTGGAGAGAAACTCTTTCTCTAGAAAAGTACCATATCGAGCAACAAACACTTTGTTGTCCGTGCGGTTGTAAAAATAATATCCCTTAGTTTCCTTGGGGTAACCCACAAAATTACATTTATCAGATTTTGGTGCAAGTTTGTCTAAGATAATTCTCTTAACATAGGCCTCACAACCCCAAATCATTGTGAAATACAAACTAGGTTTTCTTACAGTCCACATATCATATGGAGTCTTTAGAACAGGCTTAGTTAGAACTCTATATAGTGTAAGAGCGGCAGTTTCTAGTGCATGTCCCCAAAAGGATAAAGGAAGATCAACTTGACTCATCATGGAGCAGACCATATCCAAGAAAGTCCTATTTCTCCGCTCATACACACCATTCCATTGCGGTGTTTCAGGTGGAGTTAATTGTGAAACAATTCCACAATCTTTAAGATGATTGTCAAATTATTGGCTTAAATATTCTCCACCACGATCAGATCGAAGTGCTTTAATAGTTTTGCCAAGTTGATTTTTTACTTCATTTTGAAATATTCTAAATATCTCAAAAGACTCACTTTTATGTTTCATTAAGTAGACATAACCATATCTACTAAAATCATCAGTAAAAATTATGAAGTATTGATATCCTCCCCTAGCACTGCTGCTCATTGGTCCACACATCAGTATGTATGAGTCCCAATAAGTTACTAGCCCTTTCACTACTCTTAGTAAAAGGTGTCTTTGTCATTTTGCCAAGTAAACATGACTCACAAGTTTTATATGATTCAAAATCATGTGAATCTAAAAGTCCGTCGTCATGAAGTTTTGAGATACGCTTCTCATTAATATGACCAAGACGGCAATGCCACAAATAAGTATGATTTACATCATTAGGTTTGGATTTCTTATTTACATTATAAATATTCTCATTATTTCCATTATCAACATCAAGAACATAAAGGCCATTAAATGAACATGCAGTACAATAAAACATATCATTTAAATAAATAGAAAACTTCTTATTTTTAATAAGAAAACTATAACCTTCATTATCCAAACAAGAAATTGAAATAATATTTCTAATCAAATCAGGAACGTAATAACAATTGTTCAAAACAAGAATTAATCCGCTAGGTAAAATGACATCATAGGTTCCTACGGCTAATGCAGCAACTCTTGCTCCATTCCCCACGCGTAGGTCCACTTCGCCATCTTTAAGTAGCCTTCTATTCCTTAGTCCCTGCATATTTAAACAAATGTGAGATCCACATCCGGTATCTAATACCCAGGAGCTAGAAGTAGAAAGTAGAATTTCTATAACATAGATACCTGAAGTAAATGCAGTCCCACTGCCCTTCTTCTTCTTTAACTCTTCCCTGTAAACCTTGTAATTGCGTTTCCAATGACCAATATCATTGCAGTGGAAACAAATTGTATCCTTCTGGGAAGTAGGTTTAGCCACAGTAGCATGGGCAACAATTTCCTTGCTAATCTTGGGTTTGACAACTTTTGTCTTACCCTTTCCTTTGACTTTTGAACCCTTTCCTTCTTTTGATACTATGAGAACAGGAGCGACCTCTTTACCGATTTTCTTTTCCGCTGTCTTTAGCATCCCATGTAACTCAGACAGGGACTTATCCATCCCATGCATATTAAAGTTCATGACGAACTGACTATAGCTTTTGGGAAATGAATTAAGAATAATATCGGTAGCCAACTCAACATCAATGGGATGGCCAAGCCTCTCAAGATGCTTAAAGTGAGCCTTCATCTTCAAAACATGAGGGCCCACAGCCTGTCCATCACTCATCTTGCATAAGATCAGAGCAGCTATAGTATCAAACGTGCCCTGCCTTGCCTGTTCTTGAAACATATCTTTCAATTCAACAGACAACTCATATGCCTCCAAGTGTTCAAGAGTCTTCTGAAGGTCTATACACATGCCGGCAAGCATGAGACAGCTCACCTCACGAGAATCACTTTTGTGTTTCTTGTAGGCGTTCCTCTCATCCTTAGGGGCAGAAGGTTCAGGTTCATCTTCAGGAACGGGTTCATCAAGAATATAGAGCTTATCTTCATGCCTTAGAACAATTCTAAGGCTTCGGATCCAATCCGTGAAGTTAGCACCATTCTCTTGAAGTTTTTCCTTCTCAAGGATAGATCGCAATGATAAAGAACTTGTACTTTGAGTCATTATCTACAATTATACAAACATGTAATCACATATAAGTACCAACTTAATTAAAGATATTATAAATATTAGTATTTCACAAATACTCCCACTGAATTTTATAACCTTCAAATACATCCAATGTATCATATAATTCAAATGGGTTAAGATCCAACTTTAATTTAATTTCAAGTCCGCTTTGGCGATACTGCTCAAAATTAAATTAATTAGGTAGACAACGCTTTGTCAGTCATATCATATATGACTCTTAGATCCTTTATGAGATTTTAGACATCATATGTCTAACGTATTTTAATTTCATCTGTGTCTTAGGCCCATAACATTGTCTTTTGATAGCCTAATTAAGTCAAACCATTTTAAACGTATAGGAATCACTCTTTCCTTATCTTGCTTATAAATGGGTAGAAATAATGCACCTCGCTTTGGCAGAGCCCATATAAAACTACCCACGTACTCACAAGTGTGTTAATCATGGATTGGCACAGAACTTAAATTTTAAAGAAGGTTCATAACATATTGCATATAACATATTTTGATCACATAAGATAAACATGTTACACATCAAGTTTAGACATTAAATTAATTTCCATTAATTTAAACATAATATTTATATGTCATTAGTTTTCTATAATTATGAGGATGAGACTCTTCAAACTTTGGTCATCATCTCCAAATCAAGACAACAATACGTGCGGCCGAACTAAGCCATAAGGCAAACACAATTTCACACTAATTTAAGAAACCAAGAAAGTAGTCCATGTGGCCGAAACTAAGCAATAGATGGTCTCGATGAACGTAGGCCAATTGCATTCACAATTCCACATGGATCTCCAAACTTGAATCAAGAATTATTGTTTCTCAATTTTAGCAATTATGAACTCTTCATAATTCTAACTTCGTTTTATCTTTGAATCTTTGATAACGATCAAGTTTGGGAAACGCAATCTCGATGAACGTAGGCTAGCCATCTAAACCTTGATCAAATCTCAGAATCACATGATAAAAACAAATAGGAATGATCAAACCACAAATCCATACCACGACCAAACAAATCCCCGCACCAGACCGGTCGGGTCCTTTGCTTGGTCCGGTCGGACCTTTCGGGAAAAACAGTATAGATTTTTGATCCACCCCAAACCCCAACCACGCACCCACTCCAGACCCGTAGGTCCGGCCTGGTCATGTACTAGGTCCGGTCGGACCTCTTGGAAAATCAGAATAGTTTTTCAAGTTTCGAATCAGAACCTTGAATCAACAATTCAATCATGAATCTCTAGAATATCAAAACTTTGATCAGGTCAAAAATTGATATTCCAAACAATTTTAAATCCTCCATAATTTTATTGCGATTGAATAGTGCGATTAAAGTTTATAAAACAGTAAACCACATAAAATGCATATAACACATAAACATCATAATCCAATATTCAAATCATGCTAAGCACATAAACAATTTATATACATACAACATGATTATGTATTGAAATAATCAACATGAACGGGGCTTTGATACCACTGTTGGGTTTCGTAGTAACATGCGCAGCGAAATATAGCATTTAAAAATTTAATGAAACCCAAAGCCTATAGATCCATTCATATGAATATAGCAAATACATCTACAATGAATACTAGAATACTAACCCTTGAAGAGTGTGGTTAACAACCTTGAATTCGGTGGAGCCTTTCGAAATTGATCACGAACAAGATCACGAACTTGTAAATGATAATCGTCACCCTCCAACGGTATCCACACTACGAACGAATATCAAGAAACACTTGATCTTGGTTGCTAGACCAATTTGTGAAAAACTTTTCACAATAAACTATATGGAATTAATATGTGTGTTCTTGTTCTTCACTTTGAAGATCTTAGAACAATACGGACTTAGGAAATTCCCAGCCGAAACCGACTGGTCCGACCGGGTCCTTTGGCTTGGTCCGCCCGGATCACCCGGAGGTCCGACAGGGTCCTTTACCTGGTCCGGCCGGACCCTCCTATTTTCCAGCTTTATCCCTCTAACTCCTAATATTCCTCAGAGGCCCTTCGACCCTTAATTCCATTTAAGTCCTTTATAAGATTCGTTCTAATGTGTGTGACCCTTTAGGATTATACTAAGTTGGCAATGGGTGTGAATCCATAAGATATGATTAGGTTCTAGAAAACCGTCATACCTACCCAATTAGTATAACTGTATAAGTTCGTATCCTTTATAGAACATATTACAGTCTCTTTGTTTCACGATGTCTATTAAACGTAAGCCATGATCAATGGTCAACTTACAATGTTCAATGCTTTCTCGATCCCGAATGTATTGATAGTACAAATCATATTTGAGCACGGCCATGCATTTCATCAATACCATTCATCGAGTGGCCAAACCTTGACATCTCTCTTTTATGAGGAACAAATCCCATCTTGACTTATTACCTTTCCCTACATGATTCCGAATACGCCAATCATATTATTTATAGCTACCCGGTTAGGGGTAACATTTGAATATGTCAAACGTAATGTTCATCAAGTGGAAGACTGTAATAATCTCAGGTCTATAGATTCAATAATATAACTATATGAGACTTAATTATGACATTATGACCATGACATAAATCTCATATGGGTCAGTCCAGTATTTGTTCTCCAACAATTACCCATAAGTTTAAATGTATCTCATTCACCATAATCATCATATTATCTATTAAACTTATACTAACAATTAAACATAATTATCAGGGACGGGGATTATTATAATAAACATGCAAAAGATATAATAATCAAACATTCAATATCTTTAATAATAAATAATCAATTACATTAATCATTTAAATAACGTGCCTAGAGCATACAACACCAACACATACTCCAAGTATACGAGTTATCCTATCTAAGTACATGCTATGACATACATGATAGATCCAATTGCCGAAGCATATGGAATCCTAATCATGAATTCTTGCTCATTAATCTTCCAATAAGACCATGTCTTTCCAAGAACATTATCATTAGACAACATTGCAAGTTTCTTCTACAAGAGTCTTGCATACTGAACAATTCAGTACTAAGTACATTGACTTAAACCATTCAACTTCCCAGATCTATATCAATAGATGTTAATTCCAAGGATGTAAGCGGCTTCTTCATAAGTCTTTCATTAAGAAACTCTTTCAAATGAACTATATATCAACCGCATATATAAGACTAGGAATAAGACTATTCTCCCACTAATTTTCTAGCAAACACAAGTCTCATCTTTGATGAATTTCAAATGATTTGAACACTTCATCAAAATGAATGCTTCAATTCCATGAAGCTTGCTTCAATCCATCACATGGATTTCCACAACTTACATACTTTATCAGAATTATCTGGATTAGCAAAGCCTTTAGGTTGTATTTAATACATCCTTAAGTTAGTTCCCATTAAGGAACACTGTTTTGATATCCATTTTACCATATTTCATAGTCGAAAGATGAAGGAATGGAAATGAGAATTCTAATATCTTAAAGAATGACTATGAGTGAGAAGGTTTTATTATAGTCGATAATATGAATCAACCTTTCACATTTGGTCTTGCTTAATTAGTATGTACCTTGCTATCCATGCTAGTTTTCTCCAAGAGAACATACTTCTATCCTCTGGTTCTTACACCATGGGTTAGAATGATCTAGTTCCAATCTTGATTATTATACATGGATTGCATTTTAGATTTTATTACTCTAAGCCATTAATCTAAATATGAAGAAGACTTCGCATTGTGATAGGTAGTAGATTTATCATTCTCAATGATTTTTACCTCAATACTTTCTATTATGAGAAATCCACATTTCTTGTTTTAGATCGTATCCTATCAATCATGCAAGGAACTTGTGTAACTTGAACGGATTTTCACAACTCATTGTGAAACTTTGTTGAACTTCCATCTTAGGTTCTAATGTTATTTTCTAGGTCTCGAACCATTGGAGATATATTTTACTCCCACTAATTCTTTTAAAGATAAACAATTTATCTAGAAAAGTATCAACATAAGCAACAAACAATTTGTTTCTTAAAAGTAAAATAATATCCTCAAGTTTCCTTAGGATATCCAATGAAAATACATTTATTAGATTTAAGTGTGAGAGTGTCTCAGACAAGTCTTTTCACAAAAGTCTTACTTTCTTAAATCTTCATGAAAGACAACCCAAGCTTTCTTTCTTTCCATATCCCATATGATATCTTTTGAACGTATTTTGATGGAACTCAAATTAGTGTGATTATAGTGGTTTCCAGTGTATAACCCCAAAATAAATAATGGAAGATCAATTTGACTTTATCATCTAACGAACCATATCCAAAAAGGTTCTATTCCTCCATTTAGACACATCATTCCAAAATAGTGTTCTTGTTGGGGAATTGGGGGGATCACCGCATCCACTAGCCCATACTAGCAGTCATCAACATGGAGAAATAAATCAACTCATGAAATAATAGTATGAAAGAACAAGAACACCATGATTTGTTAACCCGGTTCACCACCCCCACGTGGCTACATCCGGAGGCCCTAAGTCAGGATATCACTATAATAATATGTTTGACTGTTACAATTTACATATGCACTCACACAGATCTAGCATAGTAACTCTCCATGAACAACCTTCTTTTACATATTATTATCTCTCCCCAAGAACACACAAACAATATGAATATGGCCGGGTTGTAGGATCGGCCCCCATGGCTCTCCTAGGCTCCCGGCCCCCTCCTACATACTATTTTGTGCTCTCTCTTGATATCCTAACTCTCTCCTTTTTTTTCGGTACAAAATATTATGGTGGTAGTCACAATATATTTATAGGGATACAAAACCTATTCCTGATCAAAACCTAATTCACCCGGAGTCCTTGAGACGGAAGGAGTATAACAATTCATTTCATCCAAGAATAGTACTCCACGTGAATAGGGAATCCACTCCAAATAAGAAACTGATTCTTATATAAACAAAGGTTTCCTTTTCCACTTTAACTCCTTCCACGTAAAGTATCACCAAGCCGGCCCAACTTCCTGTCACACTGGCTTACAGGCGCCCGCCTGCCCCTGACCAGGTGCCCGCTTACTCCTCTCGCCAGTGTCTGATCCTTTCTGCCGTAGGTAAGCGCCAGCCTGCCCCATGCTGAGCGCCCGCCTGCTCCTCCGATTTTGATCATCTCCTTTGTTTTGTCTCCAAACCCAACAATCTCCCACATGGAGACATAAACCACCATTGTGACATACTCCATCAAACTCCCACCAGAGAATGAACCACCAAATATTTTTACACCGCCATTGTAACACCAAGCTCCTCCTTGATGATGATAAGCCTCCACGCCCATCCACCATGAGCCTCCATGCCCAAGTAATAAGGCGAGTTAAAACCAAGTGACGCTTCAACCTCTCCGTGTTAGATCCTTCTTGCCTCCCCAAATCAACTTCTACCTTGATTTATTTGCAAGACTAACTTCGCCTTCTCCCTCCTAGATCCACTCCCCTTGCAATGCTCCCCATGACTTTCTTCTTGCATTGACTTCTTGTGGTCTTTTCTCGTTCTCTGTTAGGGCCTTTTGACTCCCACCACATTGCAACTTTTGAGTCACTCTCCCCCCTAACACACCGTTTATTGATGTCTCTCCGTTTTACACCAATAGGCCGGTCTCCAAGCCTCTTGCTCCCACCCGGAACGAAGTTGATGTTTTCGGTAGAGTACAACATCCTCCTAACCCCTATTCGTCGTTTGCGAGAAGTCCTCCTCTTCTCACGTGGTCAAACCGGCTTATACCACTTACCTTTGCATCGTCGGTTGCTTACGCAAGTGCCTGATGCAATCTCCTTTCTTTCATATTTTCTCCAACCACCTTGACTGCCCCAAAATCCCTTAAACACCTCTAGATCCGATCTCTGCATCTCCAAATTCCACCTCGAATTTCTGCAGATCTCATAAGAAACAAACGACCTTTTCGGACTTTCTGATCTTCCGCACGATCGTTGACCTATTTGGCACGTGTCTTGCTTTAACCAAAAACCCTAGAAGCTCTCAGATCCCTGCACATCTTCCATACGAAGAATATGCACTGCACGAAATCTGCACATGCGCTCCACCGAGCCTGCACGTGCATTGCACGAATTCTGCACGTGCGCTGCACGAAAATCTATTGTCGCTTTTCTTTACCTTGGATCTCCCCTAGATCTCGAACCAGGCTCTGATACCAGTTGTTGGGGAATTGGGGGGATCACCGCATCCACTAGCCCATACTAGCAGTCATCAACATGGAGAAATAAATCAACACATGAAATAATAATATGAAAGAACAAGAACACCATGATTTGTTAACCCGGTTCACCACCCCCACGTGGCTACATCCGGAGGCCCCAAGCCAGGATATCACTATAATAATATGTTTGATTGTTACAATTTACATATGCACTCACACAGATCTAGCATAGTAACTCTCCATGAACAACCTTCTTTTATATATATTATTATCTCTCCCCAAGAACACACAAACAATATGAATATGGCCGGGTTGTAGGATTGCCCCCCATGGCTCTCCTAGGCTCCCAGCCCCCTCCTACACACTATTTTGTGCTCTCTCTTGATATCCTAACTCTCTCCTTTTTTTTGGGTACAAAATATTATGGTGGTAGTCACAATATATTTATAGGGATACAAAACATATTCCTGATCAAAACCTAATTCACCCGGAGTCCTTGAGACGGAAGGAGTATAACAATTCTTTTCATCCAAGAATAGTACTCCACGTGAATAGGGAATCCACTCCAAATAAGAAACTGATTCTTATTTAAACAAAGGTTTCCTTTTCCACTTTAACTCCTTCCACGCAAAGTATCACCAAGCCGGCCCAACTTCCTGTCACACTGGCTTAAAGACGCCCGCCTGCCCCTGACCAGGCGCCCGCTTACTCCTCTCGCCAGTGTCTGATCCTTTCTGCCGTAGGTAAGCGCCCGCCTGCCCCATGCCGAGCGCCCGCCTGCTCCTCCGATTTTGATCATCTCCTTTGTTTTGTCTTCAATCCCAACAGTTCTTGGTGGAGTTAATTTTGAAACAATTTCATAAATTTAAATATGATTGTCAAATTCTTGGTTCAAATATCCACCATCTCGATCAAATCGAAGTATTTGAATAGTTTTGCCAAGTAGTACCAGAATCCTCGTTTAGCATTGCCACTTAATGGAACATATACATCAACATGTATTAGGTCTAATAAGATATTAGCCATTTACTACTCCTAGTAAAAGATGTCTTTGTTCAAGTAAATAAGATATGCATATATCATATGATTCAAAATCATATGACTTTAAAAGTCCGTCCCATGGAATTTTAGATATGTGTTTCTCATTTATTTGAACAAAACAATAATGCCTTAAGAATTTAATTATTTATGTTATAATTTTATTCATTATTTTGTTATTTAAGATTTAGGATATAAAATTTATTTATATGATTTAACAATATTCTCAATAAGAAATAAATATCCTTCATCATCTTATATGTAAAACAAAATAATATCTTCTACTTAATAAGTAAAGTCACTTCATAAGTGTTCTATGAACAATGTTGCAACTCTTGCATCATTACCGTTCGTAGACTAAGTTTACCTTTCATAAGTAGCCTTTCTATTTACTAATATTTGCACATTTATACAAATGTGAGATTTACATCCGGTATCCAATACCCAATAATTAGAAGTAGAAAGATTAACTTTATAAAATAAATATCCGAATGTGGTAGTCTCACTACCATTCCTTTTCTTTAATCATCCAGAATTTTGATTACAATTTTAAATAGTCAATCTAATTGCCAAGTTACCAAATTGCATTATTTAGAGTTATAATTTTAGCCACAATTATTTCCTTTAGGCTTGACAACATTTGTCTTGCCTTTATCTTTTAATCATCTTTCCTTTTAGAAATTCATGAAGTCAAAAATCAAATTTTCGACTTAGAGCATCACCTTTCCGCACTAACGTTCAGAAATTGAGAGCACAAACAGTACGGTCGAAACTAATCGATAAGGCAACCACAATTCCGTATGTCATTCAGAAAACTAGAGAACAGTCCATACGGCTGAAATAAGCCATAAGGAAACAACAATTCAGTAAGAATATGTAATCCATTTCTAAATTCTATGTCTCATCAATTTCACTGATTTCAGCAATCCAGAACAATTCAGGATTCTGATTTTAGTTTTTTCTGAATTCTATATTGAAATCACTTTTTAGGAAACCCAGTTTCGAAAATCAGCCATCTGAAACTAGATTCAATCCCAGATTCATTCTGAACAATACCTGCTCGGCCGAGTCTTAGGATCCGCTCGGCCGTGCACTACGGAAAAACAAAATTTTCAATTTCCAAATTTTACCTTAAAATTGTTTCCCTCGATTCAATAAGGATTTGATGTTCATGGTGATTTAATCATTATGATCATCAAAACCAAGAATAAACAATTTATTCATGAATCTAAGATCATCAACAAGTTAATCAAATTAAATTTTTATAATCCTATGGAACATATTAATAAAATTAATATTGCAATTTAGGTTACTTAGGATTATTAAGAATGTATAATTTATGTTCTTGCTTTAGAACAATTCTTAAGCTCATGATCAAATCAAGTAAATTAATTACATTCTCTTTTAACTTTGTCCTTTTAAGAACATAACGCAGTAATGATATATAGTTAAAGTTTAATATAATATTCTACACAAATATGCAAATAAATAAGCACCTATATTTCATACCAATATCATTTTAGATTTAAATAATTGTATTTCATAAATACTCCCACTAAATTAGATAACCTTCACATACAACAATTGTATAAACTTCGAGCTCAACCAGGAGTACGGCTTCGGAGCCATAGACTAAAGTATATAGGGTCTCTCTTATTGCTATTCGAATTGACGTGCGGTAGCCCCATAATGCTTGGGGTAATTTCTCAGTCCAATCCCTTCCAGTCGAGGCCATTTTTTGAATAATGGTCTTGATTGTTTTGTTTGTTGCTTCGACCGTGCCGTTAGCCTGAGGACGGTACGGAGATGACTTATGCCTGGTAATCTTATGCTCGACCAGAAGTGCGTCCATTTCTTTCTTGAACTGAGAACCGTTGTCGGAGATGATCTCGTGGGGAACACCGTACCAACACATGATGTTCGTCTTTACAAACTAAGCCACTTTCTTAGCGTTGACAACTCAATAAGCTTGTGCTTCGATCCATTTTGTGAAATAATCAACGTCAACTAGGACGAATGATTGTCCATTGCTTCTCGTGGGATGATCTTTGATGATGATGTCGATGCCCCAACAAGAGAATGGCCACGGTATGGTCATGTTGTCTAATTATGAGGGAGGGGCGTGTTGCAAATTGGCATGGAATTGACATTTGGCATATCGCTTGACTTTCTCGATGAAATCTCTTTCCATGGTGCTCCAATAATACCCAATGCTGAGTATTTTCTTTGCTAACATGATCCCATTCATGTGGGCCCACATTCGCCTTCATAGATTTCATACATTATTTCTTGGGCTTCAGTCTAATTGGCACATAAGAGATTGATTCCTTTGTAACGCCTCTTGTAAACTCGGTTGCAAATCAACACATATCTTGAAGCCAATTTTTGTAGTGTTGTTTGTGTCTTCTTATTACTCTCTTCGGGGAAAACACCGTCCTTGAGAAAACTCAGTATGATGGTGTACCACGTTGGGTTTGTTTGAACCTCGTTAATCTTGATGGTTATACAATAGGCTGGGCAAGTCCTTCTTGAAATTTTGAAGGACTTCACCATTTTTCCTTCGGGCATCTTGACCAATGAAGCTATAGTGGCCAATACGTCGGCAAAACGATTCTTGTCCTTTGGCAAATAACTGAAAATGACATTCTGAAACTGCTCGACCAATTCTTCGAGGTGTTGACCATATTGCTGAAGAGTTGGATCTTGAATTTTCCATTTTTCGGATGTCTGGTTGATGATGAGTAGAGAATCATCGAACACTTTGAGTTCTTGGACATTTCTTTCTAGGGCCGCTTCTAGCCCCGCGATGCATGCTTCATACTCGGCAATGTTGTTGGTAGCTTTAAACTCGAGACATATTAAAATTAAAGTATAGATGTCTTTAGGATTGACAAGAAGAATTCCAATCCTATAACCATGTTTATTTGCCGCCCCGTCGAAAAAGAATTGCCACTTATTTTCCTCAGTTGTTGTGCATATAAAGTCTTCATCAGGAAATCGCAGGTCTTTCCCCTTCACTTCGACACACAAAAATTAATTAAGCTGATCACTAAACACTTTCCCCCTGATGTATTTGAGTGTGACGTAAGTGATGTCATATCTTATGAGCATGAAGTACCATTTGGCTATCCTCGTTGAGATGAAAGGCTTCTCGAAGATGTAGCGGAGCGGGTCAACTTTTGCTACTAACTTTATTAGAAAGGCCTCCGTGTAATGTTTGAGCTTTTGAGTGACCCATACCAATGTAGCGCAAGACTTTTCCAAGGCGAAGTAGTTCTTTTTGTCTCCTTGAAATCGGCAACATACAAAGTAGATTTCATTTTCTTTTGTGGAGTCTCATTGTTCTTGGGCTAGCATAGCCCCTAGGGCTTCATCATTCACAGTGAGGTAGAGCAGAAGAGACTTCTCTTTGTGCGGAGGGACCAAAACCAGAGGGCACGTCAAGTAGTGTTTCACTTGATCAAAAGCTTCTTGGCAGCGTCAGTCCATTCGAGGGCCACATTCTTCTTGAGTAACTTGATGATTGGCTCACACATAGTGGTGAGTTGGTGTATGAATCGACTGATGTATTGAAGTCGACCCATGAAACCTTTGATTTCTTTCTGTCTTTGGTGGAGTCATGTCAATGATTGCTTTGATCTTTGATAGATCATCTTCAATTCCTCTCTCGGTAACCATGTAAACAAGAACTTTGCCTCGTACGACCCCAAAAGTGCACTTTGCGGGGTTGAGCCTCATGTTTTGTTGTCGAAGTCTTTCAAAGAACTTGTACAGATCAATCAAATGCTGACCATCGGTCCCTTTTGAGTGGATTATCATGTCGTCCATGTAGACCTTGATCTCCCTGTGAATCATGTCATGAAACAAGTCTGTAACAGCTATTTCGTAGGTAGCCCCTGCGTTCCTTAGACCGAACGGCATGACAGTGTAATAGAAAGTGCCCCGTGATGTTGTGAAAGCAGTCTTGTGTTGATCATCTTTGGCCATTAGAATCTAATTGTATCCTGTGAAACCGTCCACGAACGATCGAACATCGTAATCGGCGGTTGAATCAACTAGCATGTCAATGTTTGGCAGAGGAAAGTCATCCTTTGGTGAGGCTTTATTCAAATCACGGAATTCCACACAGACACGGACTTTGCCATTCACCTTTCTGACAGTCACAATGTTTGCTAACCACATTGGATACTCAATAACTTTGATGAACCCTACGCTGAGAAGCTTTTCTATCTCCTCTTTGACTTGTAGAGACCATTCGGGCTTGATCTTTCTGAGCTTCTGTTTTACCGGCCTAGCATCTTCTCTGATTGGAATCTTGTGCTCGGCAACCTTTCTATCTAAACCCGGCATGTCTTTGTACGACCATGCGAAGACGTCCATGAATTTTCTGAGCAGTGCAGTCAATCTGTTTTTCTCTTCCCCCTTGAAGATGATTCCTATCTTAGTCTCTATTGGCTCCTTGTCGGTACCCAGATTAACAACATGCAATTCTTCATCAGTTCTTGGACCATTTTCACCACAACTACAGACCTGTGGAGCTAATTCATTTAGGTATGTTTCATTTTCATGGTCTGTTTCATCATAATTTGATGTTTGCAATCTCGGGGTACTCGAAAAGATTGAATTTTTCATTAGCAAAGAAAGGGAACACATGCTCGGCAATCGCCTCTATGTCCTCTTGGGTAAGGTCATTAGAAGCTCTCTCGGACTCGAAAGTTAATGTCAATAAATCTTCCTTCGTTGCTTTGTGGGGTATGCACCCCATCTTCTCGATTAGGAACTGCTCGGACACTACGGGCCCCTTCGTTGAATACCTATTGTTGAGTGGTTTGGAGCTTGGCTCAATCTCTCTTGATAGATCTTCCCCCAAATGTGCATCATTGGAGATGGCGTTGACTTGGCTTTCATCGATCATGGCGATGTCCTCGTACATGGAGGCCAAATCTTCCCCCACAGTGATTTCTGTTTTAGCCTCAAAGGTCTCTTCCTTACCCCACCATTTTGGGGGTGACATAGGAGTTGGCTCTTCTTCGCATTTCTCTATTTCACAATCGGTAAAGATTTAAAGACCGGGTTTCCGAATGTCTTTGCTGTTGACCCACAGTTCAGGGAAAATCATGTACGGGACATCTTCTCCATGGCGTACAAAATACCCGTTGAGCGTCTTGCGGTAAGGTCATAAATTTGGGGTTTCATAATGTTTCCCTTGTCGGCGAGCTTGGGCCCTTTTGTTTTTGATTGCTTGTTCATTCCTTTCATCTTCCTCGGAAGTCTTGTATCCCAATCTGAACTTGTTCGTGATGAATGGGACTTCGATAGGTTCCATCCTTCCTTGCTGATACTTCCCTAAGCCCAAACTGGGGAAGTAGCCCATTCTTCGCATCATGCGTAGAATTTTGGATTGCTCGGGGTCCAAGATCTTCTTCCCCCTACTTTGTCGATGGCGTTGATCGAAAACCAATGAAAGTGGAATCTTCCAAGCCGTGTTGTACTTGGTGAATGGGCTGTCCCCCATTTTTGTGAACGGTGACGGCTTCTGCCATTATGATTACTATTTCATTCCCATTTTTGAGCTTGACACATTGATTCAGAGTAGAGGGGATGGTGTTGGAGCTGTGTATCTATGGGCACCCCAAGAGCAAGTTGAATGAATTGGGAATGTCTAGTACTTGAAATGGCACGGTCATGACCATGGTTCCAAATTCAATGTCCACCTCCATCGTGCCCATAACTGTACGGCTAGTGGTATCATATCCTTGAATGACTTGGCTGGAGGATTTCAAATATGTGCTCTTA
Source organism: Campanula takesimana (assembly GCA_026119855.1). NCBI lineage: Eukaryota > Viridiplantae > Streptophyta > Magnoliopsida > Asterales > Campanulaceae > Campanula > Campanula takesimana. Next base: position 718,741 of record JAOWBW010000080.1, on the reverse strand, counting down.
AGCCCCAAGATGCCCATGATTCGGCTTGGCATTATGTTGAGGGTGGAGCCACTGTCGACTAGTACTATTGATAATGGTCTCCCTCTTACTCTTACTTGGAGATAAATGGCTTCATTGTGGTAGGACCCAAGTGGTGGAAGGTCCATGTCGGCAAATGTGATGACATTGACAAAGTGTATGTTGTTGGTGTGTATGCCCTAGGCATGTAATTTGGCACGTTGTCTGACAACATTTGTTATCACTTTTTCATATATATAAAGAAATGCTTTGGATTATTATTTGTTCTTACATGTTTTGTTATAATAATCTCCGTCCCTAGTACTTATGAAGAACTAGTATAAGTTTAATTAGATAATCATTTGATGATTATGTGTATTGGATACAAGTTAAACTTATAGGTATATGTTGGTGAACATATACTGGACATGACCCAAAGAGTTTTATGTCATGGTCATAATGTCATAATTAAACCTCTATCAGTTATATCATTGGAATCTTTACACTTGAGATTATTGCGATCTTCCAAATAATGAAGATCATGTTTGACATATTCAAACGTTACTCTTAACTAAGTAATTATAAAGGATATGATTGGCATGATCAAAGTTATGTTGGGAAGTGTAATAAGTCAAGATAGGATTTGTCCCTTAATATGAGAGATGTCAAGCTTGGGCCTCTCGATGAATAGTTGTGATGAAATACATGGCCATGCTCAAAATGAATTGATGAGATCGATATCATTTGAACTATCAAACTATTCGGAATCGAGAAAGTATTAAACATTGTAAATCCTTGGCATATCTTATTAGAATTTTCTGGATTTACAAAACCTTCAGGTTGTGTCATATACACATCCTCAAGAAGATTCCCATTAAGTATGGATTTCTGCAACTTGCATATCTTATTAGAATTTTCTGGATTTACAAAACCTTCAGGTTGTGTCATATACACATCCTCAAGAAGATTCCCATTAAGGAACGCAGATTTGACATCCATTTGCCATAATCTCATAGTAAAAATATGCGGCTATGGCAATTAAAATTCTTATAGACTTGATCATTGCTACGGGTGAAAAGGTTTCATCATAGTCAATACCATGAATCTGCCTATAACCTTTCGCTACAAGCCTAGCTTTATAAGTATGCTGTTGGTAGTGGTGCCCTAGGCACGTTTAATAAACGTTGTAATTGTTATCATTTATTTCATATCAATAAAGAGATGTTTTGATTATTATTGTTGTTCATGTTTACTTATAATAATCCCCGTCCCTAGTACTTGTTAAGCACTAGTATAAAGGCTAAATGATCATGGGATGATCATGTTAGATTTATGGTTACTTGTTTGGAACAAGGTACTGGACATGACCCGCTGTATGAGATTTATGTCATGGTCTATGTCGTACATATATCTCATATTAGTTATGTCATTTGAATCCTTAGACATGAAGTTATTATAGTCTTCCACTTGATGAACATTATGTTTGACATATTCAAACGCTATCTTAACACGGTAGTTATAAAGGGTATGATTGGCATAATCGGATTCCCGTTGGGAAGAATAATAAGCTAAATGGATTTGTCCCTCTTCGGAGAGATGTCAAGCTTGGGCCTCTCGTAGGAATGATGTTGATGAAATGTTCGGCCGGACTCAAATGAATTGATTGGATCAATGTCATTTGGATTATCAATATATTCGGAATCGAGAAAGTATTGAACAAAACAAGTTGACCGTTTGACCATGACTTGTGTTCAATGACATCATGGACAAAGGGATTGTGACATATTCTAAAGGAATGCGAACTTGTATCTAGTTATACTATTTGGGTAGGTATGACGGTTTGCTAGAACCTAATCATATCTTATGGTTTCATGCTTGAACCCATTGCCAACTTAGTATAATCCTAGAGGGTCACACACAATAGAACGAATCTTTAAAAGGACTACATTGGAATTTTGGAAATTCTGGACATTCTGGGGAAGTGGGCGACCGCACAGTATGGACTGGGCGGCCGCACACTTAGCTCAGTTTTTGTACCAATTTTGTTTCAGATAGTTGTGCGACCGCACAGAGTCTTTTGGGCGGCCGCACAGTACTGTCGGGTGGCAGATTCCTAATTTGATTAGGAAACAAATTTTGGACGGATTTTGACACAAGTTTCCTATTTGGAATAGGTCATACTTGTGTATAAAAGACCAAATTCGGCCAGCACTCTAAGCTAATGATTTTGTGAGTCTCAAAGAGTTTGAGAGAGGGTTTATTTTGTTCTAAGACATTCTTGGTTGAAGAACAAAATAATACACAAAATAAATTCCATATAGTTCTTTTGATTGTGGAAAAGTGTTTCACAATTTGGTCTAGCAACCAAGATCAAAGAAGCTCCTTTGATATTCGTTCGAAGTGTGGATACCGCTAGAGGGTGAAAATCATCATCTTCAAAGTTCGTGTTCAAGCTTTGTGATCGTGATCAAATCTTCAAATCTCCACCAAAGACCAAGAGAAAATTTAATAGCCATCAAGGGTTAGTTTTATTCTATATGCATGTTATTGTATTTGATTTAATCATATGAACGGATCCATGGCTTTGGATTTCAAAATTTTAAATGCTAAATTCCGCTGCGCATGTTTGATCGAAACCCAACAGTGGTATCAGAGCCCCGTTCATGTTGATTAATTCAATACTTGGATCATGTTATGTGTATATAAATTGTTTATGTGCCTTGCATGATGTGAATATTGGAATATGTGATGTTTATGTGTTATGTGATTTTATGTGGTTTATTGTTTTGCAACTTTAATCGCACGATTCAATCGCAATAAATAAATTATGGTGGATTCAGAATTGTTGACTATTAATTTTTGATTGGATAAAAGTTTTAATAATCGGGGAAAAACAATTTTGAGACAAAATTTTCGAACTTTGAAAATTCTGCACATTCTGATGGCACCGGGCGACCGCACAAAACGTCTTGGGCGGCCGCACAGTTTTGGGCGGCCGCACAGGGGTTTTTGGGCGGCCGCACAAGGGGATCAGAAGGTCTGATTTTGGTTGAAAAACAGAATCTGGAATTTTTCAAAAAATTCAACAAAACCAGTAACAGAACCAGTCCAGACTTGCTGATCTGGAATGGGTTTTGGGTAGTTGGTTTGTGTGGATTTTGGGGTTTGATTTTCCTATTTGTTTTAGTCTTATGATTCCTATATTGGTTTAAGTTTTGGATGGCTAATCTGGGTTCATCGAGATTGTGTTTCCCAAAATTGATCGCAATCAAAGTTTCAAAGATAAAACGAAGTTAGAATTATGAAGAGTTCATAATTGCTAAAATTGAGAAACAAAGTTCTTGATTCAAAGTTTGGAGATCCATGTGGAATTGTGAATGCAATTGGCCTACGTTCATCGAGACCATCTATTGCTTAGTTTCGGCCACATGGACTACTTTCTTGGTTTCTTGAATTAGTGCGGGATTGTGATTGCCAAATGGCTTAGTTCGACCGCACTTCTTGTTGTCTTGATTTGGAGATAATAACCGAAGTTGAAATAGTCTCATCCTCATAATTATAGAGAAACTAATGACACATAAATACCATGCTTAAATTAATGGAGATTAATTTAGTGGCTAAACTTGATGTGTAACATGTTTATATTATGTGCTCATAAATGTGTTATATGCTATATGTGATGAACCTTCAAAGAAAGTTTTAAGTCTTTTATTGCCATGCCATGATTAAAACACTTGTTAGTACATAAGTGACTCTAATGTAGATTCGCCCTAGCGAGATGCATTAAATTTATTTATGTATGAGCAAGATAGATAATGTGGGCACGCCCTAGCGGGACACATTAACTATGCGTTTAAAATGGTTAGACTTAATTGGGCGTCAAAACAGTTTTGGGCCTAGGCAAAGATGAGGTTTAACATGCTTTTTGAAATTGGATTTCTTAAAGAATCTCATAAAAGGAACTAAGAGTCATATGAGATATGATTGACAAGAGTTGTCTACCTAATTAATTTGATTTTGTGTAATCCGCCTTAGCGGACTTGAAATTAAATTAAAGATGGATCTTGGCCCAATTAAATTATATTATACATTGGATGTATATGAAGGTTATATAATTTAGTGGGAGTATTTTGTTTGAGAAATACATTATTTATCTCTTTAATGAAAATCGGTACTTATTGAATTTTGGAAATTTTGCATATTTGTAGATAATGACTAATAACACTCAATCAATGTCGTTGCGATCGATCCTTGAGAAGGATAAGCTCGAAGAGAATGGTACTAACTTTATGGATTGGATCCGTAGCATAAGAATCGTTCTTAGGCAAGAAGATAAGTTGTACATTCTCGATGGGCCTCTCCCCGCTGAACCACCGCCTACTGCCCCTAGGGTAGAAAGAGACAATTACAAGAAACATTGTAATGATTCTAGAGATGTAAGTTATCTCATGCTTGCTGCTATGTGTTCAAAACTCCAACAAAGTTTGGAACATTTGGAAGCCTATGAGATAGGCGTGGAGTTGAGAACCATGTTTCAAGAGCAAGCTAGGCAAGAGAGGTACAAGACCATTGTTGCATTCACTGCATGTAAAATGAATGAAGGGCAACAAGTGAGTCCTCACTTTCTTAAAATGAAAGGTTATGTAGAGCACCTTGAGAAACTTGGCTATCCAATCCCATTGGAGCTAGCCACGGATCTCATTCTTAATTCATTGCCTAAAAGTTATAATCAGTTTGTGATGAATTATAACATGCAAGGAATGGATAAGAATCTCTCTGAGTTGCATGGGATGCTCAAGACTGCAGAGATAAAAATTGTGGAGAAAGGTTCTCCCGTGCTCTTGGTTCATGATGGGAAGAAGCCTGGTGCCAAAGGCAAGGGTAAGGCAAAAGTTGTCAAACCCAAGATAAGCAAGGCAAAGGTTGCCAAGGCTTCTGAGGCAAAACCCGATTCACAAAAGGATGCAATCTGTTTCCATTGTCAAGAAATTGGTCATTGGAAACGTAATTGCAAGGCATTCTTGGAAGAGCAAAAGAAGAAGAAGAGCAGCAAGGCTGCGTCGACTTCCGGTATCTATATGATAGATATTCTCCTTTCTACCACTGATTCTTGGGTATTGGATACCGGATGTGGTTCTCACATTTGTCTAAATGTGCAGGGACTAAAGAATAGGAGACTGCTTAAAAAAGGTGAAGTAGATCTACGTGTGGGGAATGCAGCAAGAGTTGCTGCATTAGCCGTAGGGACTTATGAAGTCACTTTACCTTCCGGATTAATTCTTGTTTTGAACAATTGTTATTATGTTCCGGATTTAAGCAGAAATATTATTTCAATTTCTTGTTTGGATAATGAAGGTTTTAAGTTTCTTATTGAGAATAAGAAATTTTCTATTTATTTAAATGATGTGCTTTATGGTATTGCTAATTCATTTAATGGCCTTTATATCTTGGATGTCAAGAATGAAAATAATGTCTATCATGTAAATAAGAAATCTAAACCTAATGATGTAAATCATACCTATTTATGGCATTGCCGTCTTGGTCATATTAATGAGAAGCGTATCTCAAAACTCCATGGGGACGGACTTTTAGGTTCATGTGACCTCGAGTCATATGATACTTGTGAGTCGTGTCTTCTTGGAAAAATGACTAAGACACCTTTTACCAAGCTGGGTGAAAGGGCAAGCGACTTATTGGGGTTGATACATTCCGATGTATGCGGACCATTAAGTAGCAATGCTAGGGGAGGATTTCAATACTTCATAACCTTCACTGATGATTATAGTAGATTTGGGTATGTTTACCTAATGAAACATAAAAGTGAAGCATTTGAGATATTTAGAATATTTCAAAATGAAGTAGAAAAACAACTTGGCAAAAGTATAAAGGCATTTCGATCAGATCGAGGTGGTGAATACTTGAGCCAAGAATTTGATGATCATCTAAAGAATTGTGGAATAGTTTCACAATTGACTCCACCGGAACACCACAATGGAATGGTGTGTCCGAGAGGAGGAATCGGACTTTGTTAGACATGGTTCGATCAATGATGAGTCAAGTTGATCTTCCAATATCCTTTTGGGGTTACGCCCTAGAAACCGCTGCTTTCACACTAAATAAAGTTCCAACTAAATCGGTTCCAAGATTCCATATGAGATGTGGAGTGGAAAGAAACCTAGTTTATCTTTCATGAGGATTTGGGGTTGCGAAGTTTATGTCAAGAGACTTATCTCTGACAAACTAGCACACAAATCCGATAAATGTATTTTCGTGGGATATCCTAAAGAAACTAAAGGATATTACTTTTACAACCGTGAGGACAACAAAGTGTTTGTTGCCCGAACTGGTGTCTTTCTAGAGAAAGAGTTTCTCTCCAAAGAAATCAGTGGGAGTAAAATAAATCTTGAAGAAATTCGAGACCCAGAAAATAACATTGAACCAATAGTGGAACAAGAACAAGAACCACAAGGAGTTGTGGAACCTGTTCAAAGTACACAAGTAACTCGCAGATCTAGTAGGTTACGATCCGAGCCCGAGAGATATGGATTTCTCGTAACGGATAGTAATGAGGTAGAAATCATTGAGAATGATGAACCGTCAACCTACTAAGAGGCGATGTCCTCTCCTGATTCGGACAAGTGTCTTGGAGCCATGGAATCCGAATTACAATCCATGCAAGACAATCAAGTTTGGAATTTGATTGATGCGCCCGAAGGTGTAAAAACCATAGGATGCAAATGGGTCTTCAAGAAGAAGACTGACATGGATGGGAAGGTGCATACTTACAAAGCTAGGCTTGTAGCGAAGGGTTATAGGCAAGTTCATGGTATTGACTATGATGAGACCTTTTCACCCATAGCAATGATCAAGTCTATAAGAATTTTGCTTGCCATTGCCGCATATCATGACTATGAAATATGGCAAATGGACGTCAAAACCGCTTTCCTGAATGGAAAACTCCAAGAGGATGTGTATATGACACAACTAGAAGGTTTTGAACAAGATTCTAAGGTATGCAAATTGCAAAGATCCATCTATGGATTGAAGCAAGCTTCTAGGAGTTGGAATCTCCGTTTTGATGAATCGGTCAAAGAGTTTGGTTTCATCAAGAACGAAGATGAGCCTTGTGTATACAAGAAGATTAGTGGGAGCATAGTGCTATTCCTAATTTTATACGTGAATGACATATTACTCATTGGAAATGACATTCCTACATTTCAGTCTGTGAAGACTTGGTTAGGAAAGTGCTTCGCAATGAAAGATATGGGTGAAGCCGCATATATTCTTGGCATTAAGATCTATAGAGATAGATCAAGGAGGCTACTTGGTTTAAGCCAAAGTACATACATTGACAAGGTCATTAGAAGATTCCGTATGGAAAATTCTAAGAGAGGAACCTTGCCCGTGTTACATGGAGTTTCTCTAAGCAAGACTCAATGTCCTAAGACAAAAGATGAGCGTGAGAAAATGAATGATGTTCCATATGCTTCGGCAATTGGGTCCATCATGTATGCCATGGTTTGTACTAGGCCGGATGTGTCTTATGCTTTGAGCATGACAAGTAGATACCAATCCGACCCTGGCGAAAATCACTGGATAGCTGTAAAAGCGATTCTTAAGTACTTGAGAAGGACTAAAGACTCGTTTTTGGTCTATGGAGGAATGGAAGATGATCTCGTTGTAAATGCTTACACGGATGCAAGCTTCCAAACTGACAAAGATGATAGCCGATCGCAATCGGGTTTTGTGTTTATGTTAAATGGTGGAGCTGTAAGCTGGAAGAGTTCCAAGCAAAGTACAACCGCTGATTCTACAACAGAAGCTGAGTATATTGCTGCATCGGAGGCTGCAAAGGAAGCTGTTTGGATTAAGAAGTTCATAACTAAACTTGAAGTGGTTCCTAGTATTGCTAATCCAATAGACCTTTATTGCGATAATAATGGTGCTATTGCTCAAGCAAAGGAACCAAGAGCACATCAGAAATCCAAACACATACTTAGGCGTTTTCATATCATTCGAGAGATCGTTGATAGGGGAGACGTAAATATATGCAGAGTACCTACTGATGACAATGTTGCGGACCCGCTAACAAAGGGACTTCCACAAGCTAAACAGGATGGTCATGTTAGGTCCATGGGTATTAGATACATGGGAGATTGGGCCTAGGGCAAGTGGGAGATTGTTGGTAGTGGTGCCCTAGGCACGTTTAATAAACGTTGTAATTGTTATCATTTATTTCATATCAATAAAGAGATGTTTTGATTATTATTGTTGTTCATGTTTACTTATAATAATCCCCGTCCCTAGTACTTGTTAAGCACTAGTATAAAGGCTAAATGATCATGGGATGATCATGTTAGATTTATGGGTACTTGTTTGGAACAAGATACTGGACATGACCCGCTGTATGAGATTTATGTCATGGTCTATGTCGTACATATATCTCATATTAGTTATGTCATTTGAATCCTTAGACATGAAGTTATTATAGTCTTCCACTTGATGAACATTATGTTTGACATATTCAAACGCTATCTTAACACGGTAGTTATAAAGGGTATGATTGGCATAATCGGATTCCCGTTGGGAAGAATAATAAGCTAAATGGATTTGTCCCTCTTCGGAGAGATGTCAAGCTTGGGCCTCTCGTAGGAATGATGTTGATGAAATGTTCAGCCGGACTCAAATGAATTGATTGGATCAATGTCATTTGGATTATCAACATATTCGGAATCGAGAAAGTATTGAACAAAACAAGTTGATCGTTTGACCATGACTTGTGTTCAATGACATCATGGACAAAGGGATTGTGACATATTCTAAAGGAATGCGAACTTGTATCTAGTTATACTATTTGGGTAGGTATGACGGTTTGCTAGAACCTAATCATATCTTATGGTTTCATGCTTGAACCCATTGCCAACTTAGTATAATCCTAGAGGGTCACACACAATAGAACGAATCTTTAAAAGGACTACATTGGAATTTTGGAAATTCTGGGGAAGTGGGCGACCGCACAGTATGGACTGGGCGGCCGTACACTTAGCTCAGTTTTTGTACCAGTTTTGTTTCAGATAGTTGTGCGACCGCACAGAGTCTTTTGGGCGGCCGCACAGTACTGTCGGGTGGCAGATTCCTAATTTGATTAGGAAACAAATTTTGGACGGATTTTGACACAAGTTTCCTATTTGGAATAGGTCATACTTGTGTATAAAAGATCAAATTCGGCCAGCACTCTAAGCTAATGATTTTGTGAGTCTCAAAGAGTTTGAGAGAGGGTTTATTTTGTTCTAAGACATTCTTGGTTGAAGAACAAAATAATACACAAAATAAATTCCATATAGTTCTTTTGATTGTGGAAAAGTGTTTCACAATTTGGTCTAGAAATTAAGATCAAAGAAGCTCCTTTGATATTTGTTCGAAGTGTGGATACCGCTAGAGGGTGAAAATCATCATCTTCAAAGTTCGTGTTCAAGCTTTGTGATCGTGATCAAATCTTCAAATCTCCACCAAAGACCAAGAGAAAATTTAATAGCCATCAAGGATTAGTTTTATTCTATATTCATGTTATTGTATTTGATTTAATCATATGAACGGATCCATGGCTTTGGGTTTCAAAATTTTAAATGCTAAATTCCGCTGCGCATGTTTGATCGAAACCCAACAGTGGTATCAGAGCCCCGTTCATCTTGATTAATTCAATACTTGGATCATGTTATGTGTATATAAATTGTTTATGTGCCTTGCATGATGTGAATATTGGAATATGTGATGTTTATGTGTTATGTGATTTTATGTGGTTTATTGTTTTGCAACTTTAATCGCACGATTCAATCGCAATAAATAAATTATGGTGGATTCAGAATTGTTGATTATTAATTTTTTATTGGATCAAAGTTTTAATAATCGGGGAAAAACTATTTTGAGACAAAATTTTCGAACTTTGAAAATTCTGCACATTCTGATGGCACCGAGCGACCGCACAAAACGCCTTGGGCGGCCGCAAAGTTTTGGGCGACCGCACAGGGGTTTTTGGGCGGCCGCACAAGGGGATCAGAAGGTCTGATTTTGGTTGAAAAACAGAATCTGGAATTTTTCGAAAAATTCAACAAAACCAGTAACAGAACCAGTCCAGACTTGCTGATCTGGAATGGGTTTTGGGTAGTTGGTTTGTGTGGATTTTGGGGTTTGATTTTCCTATTTGTTTTAGTCTTGTGATTCCTAGATTGGTTCAAGTTTTGGATGGCTAATCTGCGTTCATCGAGATTGTGTTTCCCAAAATTGATCGCAATCAAAGTTTTAAATCCAACTTGAACAACAAAATATAAACTAGTATAAGCTCCATAAGCTTACCCCCAAAATAATAAAAGAAAGGGGGTGAGATAAATCTCAATAAGTCACTAATGCAACTACATGACATGCTATGATGCAATAAGCAATAAACAATAATAAATATCACTTAGCACATAGCATTTATCAATTAACAGATAGCAGCGGAAATAAACAATTAAGAAAGGATATTAGCCAAGGTTTCTCAACTGAAAGAACCAAATAAAGGTCGCTGTGCAGCTTCAATAATCAACAATCAACATCTTCATAGCAGCATGAAAGCTGAAGAGAAAACCCCCGGTACCGGAACCAATAACAAAGTAACGTGCCACAAAGGGCGGGAGCCATGCCACAAAGTCATGCTCCAAAACGTCTAGCTAGAATACTCACAAAAGGAGCTAGCTCATCCCATTCAAGGCCAATCTGGATGGGGAAAGAAGGACCAATGGGCGATGCTATACTAGACTTGGCTTCTGCCATTATAGTATTATCCATTACCTGACTCGATACACAATTAACCAGCTGGACTTTCAAGTAAAGGCTAAGTAATAAAATACTAGCACGATAAACAACTAATGATTCCAAAGTAGGGAACCATTCCAAATAAATCACCAAAACGGTGCATCGATCCAACAATACATCAAAAAGATGTTCCAACAAACCCAAACCATTTTTTTATCGAATTCCATAACACAATCGATCACAAAGGGATCATTCTCGAACACTAAAGTATTCCACAACATTAACTTAAGTCAACTAGGGTGATACTTCGAGCCTAGATCGGGCTTGAACCTTAAAACAATTCAAAAACAAAGATACTCAGAACAGCTGGTATGGGCGGTCGCCCATAGCCAGTCCGGGCAGTCGCCCATTGCCCAAACCCAAAGCCCAACCCAACTAACTTCATGGGCGGTCGCCCAACCCAAAAGTGGGCGGTCGCCCACTCACTTTTACTCACATTCTCCGGATCAACTGATTCGAAGGGCGGTCGCCCGACCCACCCATGGGCGGTCGCCCACGCCCCTGCTTGCCGGAAAATCGCAAGAACCAACTGGGTTCTTCCATTTTCTTACCCAAATATTCACCATTGCAAGCCAAACTCAAGACTAACACTACCAATATATAAACTAAAGTACCCACACCATTTGGAAGCTAAAAGAACTCCTAGAACATCATCTAGAAAACCTCAATCAAGGATGATTCAAATACCAAATTTTCACAAAAAATGAACAAAATGTAAATCACTCCCAAATCCACCCAAGATGCAATAAATAGCATTCATCTCATCAAATAAACATGGAGTAGCATTTCTAGCATAAAATGGGGGAAAAGCAACTTACCCGGATTTTCTCAAAGGTGACGGAACTCGAAATTTCTTAGCTTCCTACGATCCTATCGACGATCTAAACACTTTTCATAAAATGAGCAATGAGAAATAATGGGAGGAAGATAGGTAGAATGAAGAGAGAAGGGAGAGAAGAAACTTACCCAACCAAGGAGAGAGAGAGAGAGTATGCTGGGAAATGAGGGAGAGGGTGAGGGAGAAGAGGGGAGTAGAGAGGGAGTATGATGAATTATTTTGAAAAGTTACACTTAGGCCCCTTCCTCCACTTACTAACTCAACTATTATACTCCCTACTAACAACTAAGACCCAAACACTACACTAGCACAAATAACAATTTAAATGCTAGGCACGGAAATATTATGAAACATAAAATGCACACATAAATATTTAAATAAATGAATAAACAATTAAGCGATTAAATAAATAATTCAAATAATTAATTAAGTCATAACTAAATAATCAAATATTTATTATTAGAAAATAGGGACGGGTTTTCGGGTCGTGACATTCAATCCGCCTTAAAGAAAATTCGACCCGAATTTTAACGAGACTTACCCGAATTGAAAAGCCACGGATATTTCTTCTCTATCTCATCTCGAAGCTCCCACGTCGATTCCTCAACATTGTGATTCCTCCAAAGAACTCTAACCAACGGAATGCTTTTGTTCCTCAACTCTTGGACTTTGGTATCTAAAATCCGAACCGGTCGTTCCTCGTAAGTCATGTCGGGCTCTATATCTTCCGGTACCCTCGGTAAAACGTGAGAAGGATCACGAACATACTTCCGAAGCATAGAAACGTGAAAAACATTATGTAACCGGTCCAAAGAAGATGGTAACGCAAGCCGATATGCTAGAAGTCCCACTTTCCCCAAAATCTCAAACGGTCCAACAAACCTCGGAGCTAATTTACCCTTCTTCCCAAATCTTCGAATGCTCACTGTCGGAGATACCTTTAAGAACACGAAGTCTCCGGTCTGAAAACTAAGATCTCGTCTTCGATGATCGGCATAGCTCTTCTGTCGACTCTAGGCCGTCTTCAATCGATCCCGAATAATTTTAACCTTTTCCACCGAGTCCTGAACCATGTCAACACCCCACAATTTTGCTTCCCCAACCTCGTCCCAACAAATAGGTGACCGACATTTCCTCCCATACAAAGCCTCATACGGTGCCATCTGTATACTCGACTGATAACTATTATTGTAGGCAAACTCTGCAAGCGGTAGATGTGTATCCCACGAATCTGGAAAGTCAACTGTGCAAGCTCGTAACATATCCTTGAGAATCTGAATGGTTCTTTCAGACTGACCGTCAGTCTGAGGATGAAATGTTGTGCTAAACCTCAAATCGGTACCCAAAGCCTTCTGCAACGCTTGCCAAAATCAGGATGTAAACCTGGGATCTCTATCTGACACAATACTAACCGGAACACCATGTAATCTGACAATCTCATGAATATACAAATTCGCAAGTTTCTCCATCGAATAGGAAATGTCAATGGGTAAGAAATGAGATGATTTTGTCAACCTGACCACAATCACCCAAACTGCATTGAACCTCCTTCGAGTCCTGGGTAGTCCGGTTACAAAATCCATCGTAATATGTTCCCACTTCCACTCGGGTATCTCAAGAGGCTGAAGTAGACCTGCGGGTCTCTGATGCTCTGCTTTAACTTGTTGACAGGTGAAACACTTCGATACATAATCTGCAATTTCCCTCTTCATGTTAATCCACCAAAATTGCTATTTTAAATCCTGATACATCTTCGTACTCCCGGGATGAATGGTATACCGGGATTTGTGACCCTCATCAAGAACTCGCTGTTTAATCCCACTGATATTCGGCACACACAATCTGCTACGGTAAGTCAACACTCCCTCGGAGTCAAGCTGGAAGTCCACATACTGTCTATCCCGAGGATTATCCATAATCTTCTTCAACTCTGGGTCGTCCTTCTGAGTGTCCTTTATTTGTTGAATTAATGTGGGAAATACATTAAGGTTCGCAAAAATAGCTCCACGTTTTGACTCTTGGGGACGCCAATCTCGAGCATCCTCTAGCAATTTTCATTCACGAATCATCATTGATGCCACATAAGACTTTTGACTGATCGCATCAGCTACTACATTTGCTTTGCCCGGATGGTACGAAATGGTGCAATCATAATCTTTGAAAAGCTCCATCCACCTACGCTGACGGTTATTCAATTCCTTTTGAGAGAAGAGGTATTTCAAACTCTTGTGATCGGTAAAAATCTCAAACTTCACTCCATATAGGTAATGCTTCCACTTATGCAACGCAAAGACTATCGCAGCCAACTCCATATCATGAGTAGGGTAATTATGTTCACTAGGGGTCAACTTCCTCGAAGCATAAGCAATTACTTTCCCATTCTGCATCAAAACACAACCCAAACCCTCTTTCGAAGCATCACTGTAAATTACTAAATCGTCATGTCCATTTGGTAACGCAAGAATAGGAGCCGTAGTTAATCTCTTCTTTAATTCATCAAAGCTACTTTGACATTTTTCACCCCACACAAACGGTGCATCCTTCCGGGTCAACTGAGTCATCGGAGTAGCAATCCTCAAAAACCCTTCTATAAACCTTTTGTAATACCCGGCTAAGCCCAGAAAACTTCTGATCTCGGTCACTGACTCGGGTCTCTTCCAATCCACTATGGCTTCTATCTTTGAAGGATCCACAGAAATCCCATCTTTAGAAATAACATGACCCAGAAATCAAACCTTCTCGAGCCAAAAATTCGCATTTACTAAACTTCGCAAACAACTGCTCCTTTGCAAGAACTGATAAAACTGTCCTCAAGTGTTGCTCGTGCTCCTCTCGAGATTTAGAGTAGACAAGAATGTCGTCGATGAAGACCACCACGAACGAATCAAGATAAGGATGGAAAACCCGGTTCATCAAATCCATAAACACGGCAGGCGCGTTAGTCAACCCAAACGGCATAACCAAGAACTCGTAATGACCATAGCGGGTGCGAAAAGCAGTCTTCGAAATATCCTCCGATCGAATCTTCAACTGATGGTACCCACTCCTCAAATCAAGTTTAGAAAACACCACGGACCCTTGAAGCTGATCAAATAAATCATCAATGTGAGGTAGGGGATACTTGTTCTTCACTGTAACCTGATTCAACTTTCGGTAATCAATACACAATCTCAAAGAACCGTCTTTCTTCCACACAAACAAAACCGGTGCTCCCCACGGGGAAACACTAGGGCGGATAAACCCTCGATCAAGCAACTCTTGCAACTGAACCTTTAGTTCCTTCAACTCTGCGGGAGCCAACCTATACGGTGCCTTTGAAATCGGAGCCGTACCCGGCAAAAGGTCTATACAAAACTCTATCTCACGATCTGGAGGCATATCATATTCAGAAGAGAAAACATCGGGAAATTCTCTAACTACCCGAACACTCTCCAAACTAGGGGATTCTTTCCTAGTATCAAGCACACTAGCCAAGTACCCCTCACAACCACGATGCAACAATCTCCTAGCTTTTATATAAGAAATGATACGAATATTTCTACCCAAAGGCATAGCCTCAAAAACAAATTTAGGCATATTGGGAATTGAAAAAGTAACAACTTTTTACGACAATCAACAGAAGCATGAAACTTGCTAAACCAATCCATACCCAAAATAACATCAAAGTCTTGAATCGGAAGGACTACCAAGTCCGCACACAAGACACGACCACATATAAGCACATCATAAGCACGAAATACTCTATCGGTCACCAAACATTCTCCTATAGGGGTCGACACCTCTAGCACATAAGGTAAAGACTCAAATGCAGCATTTAGCAAGGAAGAAAATTGCAAAGATATGTAAGAATGCGATGATCCTGGATCTACTAACGCACGAGCGCTCACATTAGACACAGAAACAATACCTCCAATAACAGAAGGATCATCGGTAGCTTGTTGTTGATTCATGGAAAATACCCTTCCTTGGACCTTGGGCTTCCCCGCAGCATCTCTTTTCTGACCTTGTGGAGCACCAGCTCCTACCCCAGTCGGTTGACCTCTGAATCTCGGGTAATCCTTCACAAAATGCCCCAACTGCCCACAGTTAATACATTTCCCTTGTTTCTTCCAACACCGGTCCTCCAAGTGTCCTTCCCTTTGGCAATATGAACAGAGTCTCCTATTTTGGTTCCCTTGGTTCCCGACAGTAGTGCCCGGGTTCCTTGGGATTGGTTGCCCTCGGGACTGAGATTGTCCCCCAAAATTACCTCAGTTACCAGAACGGGATTGTGGCTTGCTCTGCCCTCCCTGCTTGCTAGTATTAGTCACCTCGGCCTTCTTCTTATGCTCCTCTATATCTTGCTCGATTAAGTATGCACGGTCTACCGCATCCTGGAATGTCACAATCCTCTGGGCTATAAGTTGAGTACGGATGGATGTCTTCAAACCGCGGATGAACCTCATGGCTTTCTGCTCCTCAGTCCTCACAAGATAGTCACAATACCGGGCTAATTCTGTGAACTTAGCCGAGTACTGAGCTATAGACAACAAACCTTGCTCCAAGTTGAGAAGCTCGATCTCTTTTCGGTTTTGATCCACTGCCGAAATAAAATGCTCTTTGAACTTCCGCACAAACAATTCCCTTGCATACACTGTATGGGTATCATCCCAACTCGCCTTAACTCCTTTCCACCAATGCTCGGCAGCCCCAACCAATTTATTAGCCGCAAACCAGACCATATCCTCGTCCGTGCACCCAAACACATCATAAATTTTCTCCATAGACTCAACCCATAGTTCGGCCTTCTTCACATGGGGCTCACCATCGAACTCCTTTGGTTTTAATTTCAGAAATTGTTCCAACCCGTATCGTGGAGGAGCCACATGATCCTCTCTTGGCCCTTGGTCATGAATTGCCTTCATGGCCGCCTCAAACATGCCTTGGAACATAGCACGGTTCTCTTCCCGAAGATCATTCTGATTCTGAGCCCCACTAGAACTTTCACCCGTTCTTCTTCTAGCCTTTGTGAATAATTACCTGCATAAAACATCAACCGTTACTCACTCCGAACACAACTACCCTCCTAGGTCATACTAGTCCACCTAGACTTAAACTTAGAGCTAAACCATAGCTCTGATACCAACTGTCGTGACCCCGACCCCGCGGGCCCGGAGTACGCGAGCTGGACGTCGACTTAAACAATAAACACTAAAATGAAGAAGATAAAAATTTCCTTTTATACCAAAAGATGATAACCAAAGTTTTTAAATCCAACTTGAACAACAAAATATAAACTAGTGTAATCTCCATAAGCTTACCCCCAAAATAATAAAATATACAAATTCTAATGACGTCAAGTTTGGTACAACTATTCCCAAAAAGGTTACACATTTATGTAATGTAAACCCACCAATAACAATCTGCCCAAAAAGCTCAACCCTCGCGACGTCCTCCTCGTGATCAGCGAGTCTAATCCTATCCTCCTGGGGGGAGGTAAGGAAAAACAAAGATAAAAGAAAGGGGGTGAGATAAATCTCAATAAGTCACTAATGCAACTACATGACATGCTATGATGCAATAAGCAATAAACAATAATAAATATCACTTAGCACATAGCATTTATCAATTAACAGATAGCAGCGGAAATAAACAATTAACAAAGGATATTAGCCAAGGTTTCCCAACTGAAAGAACCAAATAAAGGTCGCTACGCAGCTTCAATAATCAACAATCAACATCTTCATAGCAGCATGAAAGCTGAAGAGAAAACCCCCGGTACCGGAACCAATAACAAAGTAACGTGCCACAAAGGGCGTGAGCCATGCCACAAAGTCATGCTCCAAAACGTCTAGCTAGAATACTCACAAAAGGAGCTAGCTCATCCCATTCAAGGCCAATCTGGATGGGGAAAGAAGGACCAATGGGCGATGCTATACTGGACTTGGCTTGTGCCATTATAGTATTATCCATTGTCTGACTCGATACATAATTAACCAGCTGGACTTTCAAATAAAGGCTAAGTAATAAAATACTAGCACGATAAACAACTAATGATTCCAAAGTAGGGAACCATTCCAAATAAATCCCTAAAACGGTGCATCGATCCAACAATACATCAAAAAGATGTTCCAACAAACCCAAACCATTTTTTTATCGAATTCCATAACACAATCGATCACAAAGGGATCATTCTCGAACACTAAAGTGTTCCACAACATTAACTTAAGTCAACTAGGGTGATACTTCAAGCCTAGATCGGGCTTGAACCTTAAAACAATTCAAAAACAAAGATACTCAGAACAGCTGGTATGGACGGTCGCCCATAGCCAGTCCGGGCGGTCGCCCATTGCCCAAACCCAAAGCCCAACCCAACTGACTTCATGGGCGGTCGCCCAACCAAAAAGTGGGCGGTCGCCCACTCACTTTTAATCACATTCTCCGGATCAACTGATTCAATGGGCGGTCGCCCGACCCACCCATGGGCGGTCGCCCAGTCCCCTGCTTGCCGGAAAATCGCAAGAACCAACTGGGTTCTTCCATTTTCTTACCCAAATCTTCACCATTGCAAGCCAAACTCAAGAGTAACACTATCAATATATAAACTAAAGTACCCACACCATTTGGAAGCTAAAAGAACTCCTAGAACATCATCTAGAAAACCTCAATCAATGATGATTCAAATACCAAATTTTCACAAAAAATGAACAAAATGTAAATCACTCCCAAATCCACCCATGATGCAATAAATAGCATTCATCTCATCAAATAAACATGGAGTAGCATTTCTAGCATAAAATGGGGGAAAAGCAACTTACCCGGATTTTCTCAAAGGTGACGGAACTCAAAATTTCTTAGCTTCCTACGATCCTATAGTCGATCTAAACACTTTTCATAAAATGAGCAATGAGAAATAATGGGAGGAATATAGGTAGAATGAAGAGATAAGGGAGAGAAGAAACTTACCCAACCAAGGAGAGAGAGAGAGAGTATGCTGGGAAATGAGGGAGAGGGTGAGGGACAAGAGGGGAGTAGAGAGGGAGTATGATGAATTATTTTGAAAAGTTACACTTAGGCCCCTTCCTCCACTTACTAACTCAACTATTATACTCCCTACTAACAACTAAGACCCAAACACTACACTAGCACAAATAACAATTTAAATGCTAGGCACGGAAATATTATGAAACATAAAATGCACACATAAATATTTAAATAAATAAATAAATGAATAAACAATTAAGCGATTAAATAAATAATTCAAATAATTAATTAAGTCGTAACTAAATAATCAAATATTTATTATTAGAAAATAGGGACGGGTTTTCGGGTCGTGACAAGTTTTTGAAAACCCATTTGCATCCTATGGTTTTTACACCTTCGGGTGCATCAATCAAGTTCCAAACATGATTATCATACAAGGATTGGATCTCAGATTCCATGGCTCCAAGCCATTTATCCGAGTCAGGAGATGACATCGCTTCTTGGTAGAAAGTAGGTTCATCATTCTCAATGATTTATACTTCATTACTATCCGTTACGAGAAATCCATATATCTCGGGCTCGGATCGTAACCTACTAGATCTACGAGGAGCTTATATATCTTGAACGGGTTCCACAACTCCTTGTGAAACTTGTTCAGATTCCACCATCGGTTCAATGTTACTTTCGGTTTCTCGAACCTCTTCGAGATTAATTTTACTCCCACTGATTCCTTTGGAGAGAAACTCGTTCTCTAGAAAGGTACCATCTCGAGCAACAAACACTTTGTTGTCCATGCGGTTGTAAAAGTAATATCCTTTGGTTTCCCTAGGATATCTCGCGAAAAAACATTTATCAGATTTGTGTGCAAGTTTGTCAGAGACAAGTCTTTTGACATAAGCCTCACAACCCCAAATTCTCATGAAAGAAAGATTAGGCTTTCTTCCTTTCCATATCTCATATGGAGTCTTTGGAACCGATTTAGTTGGAACATTATTTAGTGTGAACGCAATGGTTTCTAATGCATGTCCCCAAAAGGATAGTGGAAGATCAGTTTGACTCATCATAGATCGAACCATATCCAATAAAGTCTGATTTCTCCTCTCAGACACACCATTCCATTGTGGTGTTCCGGGTGGAATTAATTGTGAAACAATTCCACAATCTTTAAGATGATTATCAAACTCTTGGCTTAAATATTCTCCACCACGATCTGATCGAAGTGCTTTAATAGTTTTGCCAAGTTGATTTTGTACTTCATATTGAAATATTCTAAATATCTCAAAAGCTTCACTTTTGTTCTTCATCAAGTAGACATAGCCATATCTACTAAGATCATCAGTGAATGTTATGAAGTAATGAAATCCTCCCTTAGCACTGCTACATAAAGGTCCGCATACATCAGTATGTATTAAGCCCAATAAGTCACTTGCCTTTTCACTGCTCTTAGTAAAAGGTGTTTTAGTCATTTTTCCAAGTAAACATGACTCACAATTCTCATATGATTCAAAATCATTTGAGCCTAAAAGTCCGTCCCTATGGAGTTTTGAGATACGCTTCTCATTAACATGACCAAGACGGCAGTGCCACAAATAAGTATGATTTACATCATTTGGTTTAGGTTTCTTATTTATGATATAGACATTATCATTATTTCCATTCTCAACATCAAGGACATAATGGCCATTAAATGAATTTACAGTACAATAAAGCATATCATTTAAATAAATAGAAAACCTCTTATTCTCAATAAGAAATCTATAACCTTCATTATCCAAACAAAAAATTAAAATAATATTTCTACTCAAATTCGGAACATAATAACAATTGTTCAAAACAAGAATTAATATGCTTGGTAAAATGACTTCATAGGTTCCTACGGCTAATGCAACAACTCTTGCTCCATTCTCCACACGTAGGTCTACTTCGTCATCTTTGAGTAGCCTCCTAATCTTTAGTGCCTGCACATTTAAACAATTGTGAGATCCACATCCGGTATCCAATACCCAGGAACTAGAAGTATAAAAGAGAATATCTATAACATAGATACCTGAAGTAGAAACAGTCCCACTTCCCTTCTTCTTCTTCTTTTCTTCCATAAAAGCCTTGCAATTTCGCTTCCAATGACCAATCTCATTGCAGTGGAAACAAATTGCATCCTTTTGAGTGTCTACTTTAGCCACTACTGAAGCATTGGAAACCTTTGCCTTGCTTATCTTGGGTTTGACAACCTTTGCCTTACCCTTACCTTTAGCCTTAGAGCCTTTTCCTTCCTTAGACACCATAAGCACAGGAGAAGCTTCTTTAATGATTTTCTTTTCAGCTGTCTTTAGCATCCCATGCAACTCACACAGTGTCTTATCCATACCATGCATATTAAAGTTTATAACGAACTGATTATAGCTCTTGGGTAATGAATTAAGAATAAAATCAGTGGCCAAATCAACAGAGATGGGATGGCCAAGCCTCTCAAGATGCTCAAAGTATGCCTTCATCTTCAAAACATGAGGGCCCACAAGCTGTCCATCACTCATCTTACATGAGGTCAGTGCAGCTATTGTGTCGAACCTTTCCTGCCTTGCTTGCGCTTGAAACATATCTTTCAACTCAATGTTTAAGTCATAGGTTTCCAACTGTTCCAGCATCTTCTAAAGAGCTGAACACATGGCAGCAAGCATGAGACAACCGATATCACGAGAATCACATTTGTGTTTCTTGTAGGCGTCTCTCGCTGCCCTAGGGGCAGTAGCAGAAGGTTCCTCTTCAGGAAGAGGCTCATCGAGAATGTACAGCTTCCATGAAGTTAGCACCATTTCCTTGAAGCTTTTCCTTCTCAAGGATAGATCGCAATGATAAATTTTTTGTGTTTTGAGTTATTTATCTATATTTTATGCAAACATATAAATATGTATTAGTACCAATTCTTCATAAAGAGATTTACATTTATTGTATTTCATAAATACTCCCACTAAATTATATAACCTTCATATACATCCAATGTATCATATAATTTAAATGGGCTAAGATCCATATTTCATTCGAATTTTGTCACCGCGATGGCAAGCTGCCCAAAATTCAAACTATTTAGGTAGGTAACTATTACAAATCATATATGATTCTTAGATCCTTTTATGAGATTCTTTAGACATCATATGTTAAAAGCATGTTTTAATCTCATTTGTTCATTAAGCCCAAAACTCTTTTGATAGCTTAATTAAGTCAAACCATGATATATGCATAGTAACCACTCTTTCACTCATCTTGTTCATACAATGATAGAATCAATGCGCCTCGCGATGGTTAGAGCCCACATAAAACTACCGTTGTAATCCCAAGTGTCTATCATGGGTTGGCACATGACTTAAAATTTTAAATGAAGGTTCATCACATATAGCATATAACACATTTATGAGAACATAAAATAAACATGTTACACATCAAGTTTAGTCATTAAATAAATCTCCATTAATTTAAACATGATATTTATGTGTCATTAGTTTCTCTATAATTATGAGGATGGGACTCTTTGAACTTTGGTTTTCATCTCCAAATCAAGACAACAAGAAGTGCGGTTGAAACTAAGCCATAGGCATCCACAATTCTGCACTAATTCAAGAAACCAAGAAACTAGTCCATGTGGCCGAAACTAAGCAATAGATGGTCTCGATGAACGTAGCCAATTGCATTCACAATTCCACATGGATTTCCAAATTTTGAATCAAGAACGTTGTTTCTTAATTTTAGCAATTATGAAATCTTCATAATTCTAACTTTGTTTTATCTTTGAATCTTTGATTGCGATCAAGTTTGGGAAACACAATCTCTAGAACATAGGCTAGCCATCCAAACCTTGAACCAATCTCAGAATTCAACAGACTAAAACAAATAGGAGTTTCAAACCACAAGGCTAACCTCAAAACCCCAGCCATGCACCCGCTCCAGACCCGGAGCCGGCCGGGTCATATACTGGGTCCGGTCGGACCTTCTCGAAAAACAGACCAGTTTTTCAAGTTTTGAAAATTTGTCTCAATTTTTTTTTCCCTGATTCAATTTGGGATTTGGTGTTCTTGATGATCCAATCACCATGAACATCAGAACCTTGAATAAACAATTTATTCATGAATCTCTAGATTATCAAAACTTTGATCCAACAAAAATTGATAATCCAAACAATTTTAAATCGAACATAATTTTTATTGCGATTGAATAGTGCGATTAAAGTTTTTCAAAACAATAAACCACATAAAACGCATAGATCACATAAAACATCATAATCCAATATTCAAATCATCCTAGGCACATAAACAATTTATACACATAACATGATTGTGTATTGAAATAATCATCATGAACGGGGCTTTCATACCACTGTTGGGTTTCCAAGTAACATGCGCAGCGGAATTAAGCATTTAAAATTTTATGAAACCCAAAGCCCATAGATCCATTCATATTATTAAGTCAAATACATCTACGATGAATACTAGAATACTAACCCTTGATGCGTTTGATCAACAACCTTGATTTTTGTGGAGCTTTTCGAACTTGATCACAAACAAGATCACGAACAAGATCATGAACTTGGAGGTGATAAGCTTCATCCTCTAATGGTATCCACACCACGAACGAATATCAAGAAGCCTCTTGATCTTGGTTTCTAGACCATATTGTGAAACACGCTTTCACAATGATATGAACTATATGTGATCTCTTGTTCTTCACTTTTATGATCTTAGAACAAGAATTAATCCTCTCAAACTCTTTGGAGGAACTTTTATGATCTTAGGGAAACTAGAGGTAACCTACCAGTGTTACATGGTAAAATTTTTAGCAAGACTCAGTGTCCCATGATAACTGATGAGCGGGAGCGCAAGAATGGAATTCTATATGCTTCGGTAATTGGATCCATTATGTATGCCATGATATGTACTAGACCGGATGTCTCGTATGCCATAATGTACTATGCTTTAAGTACTTGAGAAGGACTAAAGATTCGTTCTTGATCTATGGAGGTTTGGAAGATGATCTTGTTGTAAGGGGTTACATAGATGCAAGTTTCCAAACTGACAAGGATGATTTTAGATCGCAATCTTGTTTTGTGTTCATGCTAAATGGTGGTGCTGTAAGTTAGAAGATTTCCAAGCAGAGTACATTAGCTGATTCTACAACGAAAGCTGAGTATTTAGCTGCATGGGATGCTGCTAAGGAGGCGATTGGGATCAAGAAATTCATAACTGAATTGGGAGTGGTTCCTAGCATTGCTAATCCAATAGACCTTTATTACGACAATAATGGTGCTATTTCTCAAGCAAAGGAACCAAGAGCGCGTCAAATATCCAAACACAAACTTAGGCATTTTCATCTCATTTGAGAAATCATAGAGAGGGAGGACGTAAATATAGGTAGAGTAACAACGGATGATAATATTTCTGATCCGCTAACAAAGGGTCTTCCTCACGCTAAACATGATGGTCATGATAGGTCCATGGGTATTAGATACATTAATGATTGGGCCTAGTGCAAGTGGGAGATTGTTGGTGTGTATGCCCTAGGCATGTAATTTGGCACGTTGGCTGACAATGTTTATTATCACTTTTTCATGTATATAAAGAGATGTTTTCGATTATTATTTGTTGTTACATGTTTTGTTATAATAATCTCCGTCCCTAGTACTTATGAAGAACTAGTATAAGTTTAATTAGGTAATCATTTGATGGTTATGTGTATTGGATAAAAGTTAAACTTATGGGTATATGTTGGTGAACATATACTGGACATGACCCAAAGATGAGGTTTATGTCATGGTCATAATGTCATAATTAAACTTCTAACAGTTATATCATTGGAATCCTTACACTTTTCAAGAAAAAGAAAACTAATGTTGGTCTTGCTTGTTCGTAGTCTACATAAAATAAAAGAAGAAGAAAAGAGATGAAGTTGAGAGAGGAGAGAAAAGAGTAGTGTTTACCTAAACTTCAAATGACTTCAAGTACTTCTTAGGGAATTGCCTTGGAAATGCCTTGAATGTATAGTTTTCTTTTTCTTGAAAAGTGTCAAAGTGTGTTCAAAATCCTCCCTTTTGAAAGGTTGGAGAAGAGGGGTTTATATAGGTGTAAAACATATGTTTTTGGTGCCAAAACGAAGTCACAAAGAAATCTTTCCCTGGCAAAATCATTTAAAATGAGCAAGGGAGGGATTCTTGGAGAAAATTTGTAACTGACGCCCAGATGCGCGCACCTCCTGCCTTGATGGCGGGATGCGCGCGCTTCTGACCCCTAAGGGCGGAGGCCCGTGACTTTGAAATGGATTTTTTAACAGAATGGACTAGAAAGTCAGCACTGTTATTCAGTTTAGTCCCTGGATTTAACAGAGTCAGTCAGGAACTTAACGAATGTAACAGAAACTAACGAAAAACACATAAAATAGGAGGAAACACAAAATCAAATGTGCAATCGGGGTGAGCGGTCCAAGGCGGGGTGTATACAGAGCCCCTCGGCGACGTGGATTGCAAAGCAAAATGCGCCGACGAAAGAAAGACATCCGCCGAGGATATCACCAAGAAAAAGCAAAGACTCTATGAAAGAGGTGTGGTGGCATGATCCGTTTGTGAATCCGCCGGCTGAATCCGTTTGTGAATCCATTTGCTTGCTGAATCCGTTTGTGAATCCATTTGCCAAATCCGTTTTTGAATCTGTTCATTTGCTGAATCCGTTTGTGAATCCATTTGCCGAATCCATTTGTGAATCCGTTCATTTGCTGAATCCGTTTGTGAATCCATTTGCCGAATCCATTTGTGAATCCGTTCATTTGCTGAATCCGTTTGTGAATCCATTTGCCGAATACGTTTGTGAATCCGTTCATTTGCTGAATTCATTTATGAATCCGTTATATTGCTTATGAGGTGGTGATTTTAGTGGTTCACCATGGACCAAACTGCTGCTTGGAGCTGTATCTGACGTATGCTGTCCGGAGCTGCACTTGCTGTTGACTTTATGATTTTTATGGGGTGCCAGCACAGTTGACCGTGGACCAAAAAATTTGTTTTCCCTTTTGAGAGGAAAATGCCGAGAATGACCTTGACTTGAAAAAGAGAGACACACCCTATTTTAGTGGGAGTTTCTATCTTATATTAATTTAGACATGCCTTAGGGGCGGACCAAATTAATGTATGCCCAACTGTGTATTCAAGGGCGGAGCTTTTGTCTTGGTCCAGTTGACTCTGGGAATGCGTGGACTTTATTCTTGCGTGATTTCTTCTTTTGACAAGGGCCAGATGAGGCATTTCTGAAACGGAACGCAGGCTCCCCTGCTTGTGATTGTGGGATGTGCGCGCTTCCCATATGGGTGACGGGAGGCGCGCGCTTCTGTGGAGCAAATTCTGAGGCTTGACATTTGCTGGCCAAAAGATCCCCAACAGCTATAATATCAGCCTCTGTTCAAAACCATTCTTCCAACAGATCTTTTCTGCCATTCTTGAATACTCTTTTCTTTCTTGATTTTTCTTGTAATCCACATTTTCCATGGCTTCTAATTCTTTCACCCTTGATGCCAAGGTTGTTGGGGACTATGAGAAGGACTTGTCGACCTTCGTGTATTCTTTCAAAACACATCCCAAGAAGGCCTTTGTCAAAGATTTTGGATTCCGAATTCTCTTCACGCTACGGACGTTGAAGCCGGATTGGGATTTATTGAAGGCCGATGCAGCCTTTTGGGACTGTGACAGTCACACCTTTAACTTTTCGGCAAATGAAATGGTGCCGACTGTTGATGACTTTTGTGCCATTCTTGGCATACCATTGGAGGGTCAGATTTCCGTCCCCAAATACTATCGAGGTGCGATTGACTCCTGATCTGATTTGTTGAACCTTCCTGTTGGGGATGTGAGGAAGATGTTGCACGATACCGTGGTTGACATAAATGAGTTGCTGATGTTCTTCTGTCTGCATTCGAAGGATACAATGATTCAGTCCTTTAAGAGGAATGCCTTGGCAGCCTGTCTTTTCAGCGAAGTTTTGTTTGTTACGCCTTTTGGTACAGCGGATACGCAGTTGGCTGAGATTGTCTTGCAAGCAAAAGAGCAGCAGTTCAGCATAATTCCTCTTATAGTAAGGGAAACCCTGCATGACCGGGATGAGTTGCATCGGACAGGTGAGATGCATCGGGGAAGCCCTTTGCTTTTGACCATATGGCTTTGGGAGCATTTCAGGATTTATTCTCCAGAGGGTGATCTGTCTCCCTTCGCTGTTCATAGGAGGAACTGCTGATCTGAGACTTAGTCGAGGATGGTTGGAAGAAATTCTTTACTTCTCGGGCATCAGCCGACATTGAGTGGTTCCCTCCCTCTTAGGGACTTCGACCTTTTGTGGAATGGACCTTGGATTTTAGGCATGCGGCCCTTCCCGCTCTTAGGGATTCTTCATTCTATCAACCGGAGCGAGTTCTGAGGCAGTTCGGTCGCCAGAAGATTGTTCCTTTCCCAAGGAGTGGGGTACTTCGTCCAGTCTCATACATGGGTCCGGACTTTTCGAGGGATCTTCAGTTAGCTTGGGGAGAAGACCGTCATCGGTGGGCTTCCGTCCCTACTCATCGGGGTAGTATTTTCCTTCCCGAGAGTTACTAGGATTATCTGTTCGGTACCCTTTACCGTTATATCACTTGGGTTGACATGCTTCGGGCTAAGTTGCTAGGGAAGGACTTTGAGCCTAGCAGTGCTATGAGGTACAAGGAAGCTGCTGCTAATTCGAACAATATTTTGGCTGACCCTTTCGACAATCATTTGGATAACTTTAATGCTCAGAAGTGCCTTGCCGTGCAGAAGGTTGTAGTCCGTCTCAGTGTTCCTAGGCCGCCAAAGAGGAATAGGATTGAGAGCCGTTCGGGTGGCCCTTCGAAAGCTAAGAAAAAATTAGATTTTTCTTAGTACCCCAAGATTGCAATTTAGTAGACCACTTGTTTAGGATTTAGTGTTTAATTGTCTTTTACGCTCAACATTATCCGTTGTAATGATCAAAATGATTTGAGAATTGAATAAAATTGCATTTTGTTTATGACACGATAGGGTAAAAAAAATATTGTTTTAGACCGCACCCGAAGGTTGCCTACGTTCTTCCAGTATGGAAGCTCAGGTCTCCGTAGTTCAAACAAATGAAGACAATTTTATTTTTTTGTGCACCCTGTTTTTTGTCTAGACCGCCCTTTCGGGTTTTCAATCTAGCGGGCTTCTTTTTTGCACTTGCTCTAATTTTTTCCTAGGCCGCCCTTGCGGGTTTTCAACCTAGCGAGCATTTTTTTTATGTTCTTCATTTTTTATGCGTAGAACTTCTTGAGCTTGTCGAGGTTGACCTCCCTTGGCAATTGGTCGCTATCCAAGTCTACGAGTCGGACTGCACCGCCGCTTAGTATCTTCTTGATCACGTAAGGACTGATCCATCGGGGACCCCATTTCCCGAGGGGATTCATGGCATTGGGAGGATGTTGTCTTAAGACCAAGTCTCCCACTTTGATGTTTCGGGGCTTCACCTGTTTGTTGAAAGCCCTTGCCATTCTTTGTTGATAAGCTCTTGTGCGTTCGAAAGCTCTTAGCCTCTTTTCATCGAGAAGGGCTAATTTTTCATACCGACTTTGCATCCAATCGACCTCGTTGACTTGATTTTCGAGCAAAACCCGTAGAGAGTGAACTTCGAGTTCGACTAGGAGTATGGCTTCAGAACCATAAACCAATACGTACGGTGTCTCTCCCATTACTCACTGGATCGATGTGCGATAGCCCCACAATGCTAGTGGTAACTTTTCGGGCCAATCCCTTCCTGTTAAGGCCATTTTCCGTATGATAATCTCAATCGTCTTGTTTGCTGCTTCGACCGCTCCATTAGCTTGGGGGCGGTACGGGGATGACTTGTGCTTGGTAATCTTGTAATCAACCAAAAGCGCATCCATTTCCTTCTCAAAGTGTGAACCATTATCGGAGATGATCTCATGAGGAATATCGTATCGGCACATGATGTTGTTCTTCACGAATTCGGCCACTTTCTTGGCGTTGAGAACTCGGTAAGCTTGCGCTTCGACCCACTTTGTGAAATAATCCACGGCCACTAGAATGAATGACTGTCCATTGCTTCCTGTAGGATGGACTTTGCCAATGATATCTATGCCCCAACAACAGAACGGCCACGGTGTGGTCATGTTGTACAGTTGTGAAGGTGGAGCATGTTGCAGATTAGCATGGAATTGGCACTTGGCGCACCTCTTGACTTTCTAGATGACTTTCTCGATGCAGTCTCTTTCCATGGTGGTCCAATAGTAGCCAATACGGAGTATCTTCTTGGCTAACATGATCCCATTCATGTGGGGTCCACACTCGCCTTCGTGAACTTCATGCATTATCTCTTAAGCTTCGGTCTCACTTGCATACAAGAGGTTGATCCCTTCATGATGTCTCTTTTAGACTCGGTTCCTAATAAACACATATCTCACGGCTAGATTTTGTAATGCCACTCGAGATTTCCCATTGTTGTTATCAGGGAAAGTGCCGTTGTTGAAGAAGTTCATGATGTCTGTGTACCACGGGGGGCTTGTTTAGACTTCATTGATCTCAATACTTATTCTATATGCCGGACTAGCCCTTCTTAAAATTTTGAAGGGTTTCACCATTTTTCCTGTGGGCATCTCAACCAGTGAGGCTATGGTGGCTAGTGCATCAGCAAAGCGGTTTTTGTCTCTTGGCAAATAATTGAACATGATGTCCTGAAACTGTTCAACTAACTCTTCGAGGTGCTGACCATACTGTTAGAGAGTCGGGTCTTGGATTCTCCATTTGCCCGATGTCTGATTGATAATGAGCAAGGAGTCATCGAATACTTCCAGATCTGTAACGTTTCTTTTTAGGGCTGCTTCTAGCCCCGCTATACATGCCTCATATTCAGCAATGTTGTTGCTAGCTTCGAATTCAAGACGGATTGCAATTGGATTGTAGATGTCTGTTGGATCGACAAGCAACATTCCTATCCCATAAATATGCTTATTGGTTGCACCATCAAAAAAAAGTTGCCACTTATTTTCCTTGGTTGTAGTACAAATCAAGTCCTCATCGGGAAATTGTATGTCTTCCCCCTTCACTTCGTCACACGGAAATTCAGCAAGCTGATCACTAAACACTTTCCCCTGATGTATTTGAGTGTGACATAAGTGATATCGTAGCCGGCGAGCATGAAGTACCACTTGGCTATCCTTGTTGACATGAAAGGCTTCTCGAAGATGTAGCGGAGCGGGTCCACTTTTACTACTTGCTTGATCAGAAAGGCTTCCATGTAGTGTTTAAGCTTTTGAGTGACCCAAACCAGTGCTGCACATGACTTCTCCAAGACGGAGTAGTTCTTTTCGCCTCCTTGAAATTGTCGACTGATAAAATAAATGGAATTCTCCTTTGTAGAGTCTCGTTGCTCTTGTGCTAGCATAGCCCCTAGGTCTTCATCATTCTCTGTGAGGTAGAG
This sequence comes from Campanula takesimana, assembly GCA_026119855.1. Taxonomy (NCBI): domain Eukaryota; kingdom Viridiplantae; phylum Streptophyta; class Magnoliopsida; order Asterales; family Campanulaceae; genus Campanula; species Campanula takesimana. The sequence continues at coordinate 688,609 of JAOWBW010000080.1, read as the reverse complement.
AAAGAGAGGCTTCTCTTTGTGTGGTGGAACCAGAACTGGAGGGCATGTCAAGTAATGCTTCACTTGATCGAAGGCTTCTTGGCAAGCGTCGGTCCATTCTAGAGCCACAATCTTCTTGAGGGATCTTCTTCAATTCCCCTCTCAGTGACCATGTAGCCAAGAACTTTGCTTAGGATAACCCCGAATTGCACTTTGCGGGATTGAGCCTCATCTTGTGTTGTCGAAGCCTTTCGAAGAACTTGCGGAGTTCGATCAAGTGCTGACCGTCGGTCCCCTTTGAATGGATGATCATGTCGTCTACATAGACCTCAATTTCTTTGTGAATCATGTCGTGGAACAAGTCTGTGACAGCCCTGTGATAAGTAGCCCCAGCGTTCCTTAACCCAAATGGCATGACTGTGTAGAAAAAGGTGCCCCACGGTGTTTTGAAAGCAGTCTTGTGTTGATCTTCTTCGGCCATGAGAATCTGATTGTACCCGGCAAAACCATCCACAAATGAGTGGACTTCGTAGGCGGCAGTGGGGTTGACTAGCATATCGATGTTAGGTAGTGGGAAATCATCCTTTGTGAAGCTTTGTTCAAATCCCAGAAATCCACGCAGACACGGACCTTGTCGTTAGCCTTTCTGACTGCCACAACATTCGCTAGCCATGTCAGATACTCAATGACTTTGATGAAGCACACACTGAGAAGCTTTTCTATTTCTTCTTTGACTTGTAGAGACCAATCTGGCTTGATCTTTCTGAGTTTCTGCTTGACTGGCTTAGCGTCATCTCTGATCGGAATCCTGCGATCGGCGACCTTTCTGTCTAAACCTGGCATGTCTTTGTATGACCATGCAAACACATCCGCAAATTCTTTGAGCAGTGAAGTCAGCCTGTCTTTCTCATCCTTTGGTTTCTTTCAGCTCTTCATCGGTACCCAGATTAACAACATGCAATTCTTCGTCAGCCCCTGGACCATTTTCACCACGACTACGGACCTGCTGAGCTAGTTCATTTAAGTATGTTTCATTTTAGTGGTCTATTTCATCATAGTTTGAATCGTTATTAACTAGTTCATTAAATTCATTATTAGTTAATTCATCATTTATGATGTTTGCAATCTCGGGGTACTCAGAAAGATCAAATTTTTCATTAGCAAAGAAAGGGAACACAGACTCGGCTATTGCCTCCATATCCTCTTGGGTGGGGGTATCGGAAACACTATCGGACTCGAAAATGAATGTTAACAAATCTTCCTTTGTAACCTTGCGTGGAATGCAGCCCATTTTCTTGGTCAGGAATCCCTCGGATACCACGGGCCCCTTTGTTGAATACCAGTTGTTGATAGGCTCAAAGCTTGGCTTGATCTCGCTGATAGGTCTACTTCCCATGTCGGTGTAGTCAGAGATGGCATTGACTTGGCACTCATCCATTGTGGCAAGTTCCTCGAACATGGAGGCTAGATCAGTTAATTCTCCCCCACGGTAATCTCTATCTCTGACTCCATGGTTACTTTCTTCCCCCACCATTCTCTGGGTGACATTGGAGTTGGTTCTTCTTCACACTTCTGTATCTCACAATCGGCAAAGACTTCGAGACCGGGCTTTCTGATGCCCTTACTTTTTACCCATGGTTCGGGAAAGATTATGTACGGGGCATCTTCCTCCTGGCAGACTGTTGGTCCCAAAGGGGCAACAAGGGTATAAAAATAGCTAGAGGGGGGTGAATAGCTGTTTTGAAATTCTTTTCGTACCCTTGAAAAACTCAATTGCAAATGTGCACTTTATCAAATAAGCGTTATGAAATGCGCCTAAGTGAGTGAGTGAAATGCACAGCGGAATTTAGTAAGTAAAGTAGGCGTAAATAATGATAAAGGGGGTGCACACACACTCTAATTATTTGGGCTCAAAGTGAGTGAAAGATGAAACTAAGGCAAATGTGAAACAAACACAACACAATTCAATCCAATCAATCTACAATGATTAAATAAGAAAATAGTGAGATAAGATATAAACTTGAAAGTAAATGACAATAAGTAAGTACGCGCTATTTGGAGAGGTTCGATCAGGAAATGATCTACGTCCTCTACCAAGATGGTTAGTCTTGGATTTCTAATGGAGATCTTATAATATGAGTGAGTATTACAAATTACAACTTTTGAGCTCAATACTAACTCAAGATCTATTATCTATGAAAGAACAAATCCTAGACAAAACCAGTGTATCTCTTAAAGAAATATCTAAATGATCAAACTTAAAGAGGTGCGTGTTTGTTCTTAGTATCAGGGCTCTTTAGATCTATGAGATTGAGAGAACAAGAAAACTAAAGTGTTTTTGCTTGAGGATCTGGGCTAAGTATGAAGGGATGAAGGTGTTCTTGAGAAATCTGAGAATTCAATGAGCAATCTTCAAATCTTCAACAAATGCTTGAGAGATAAATTCTGAATAGCTTAGCAACTTCAAACGTTTGAAGTTATGGGGTATTTATAGGTGAACCCCAAAAACTAGCCGTTGGAAATCCCTTGTGGATAATATCAAGGACAGATGTGCTGGAGCTTGTTGAGTGGAGCACGTGTCCTTTTATAACTATTAGACACATAACACAAATATGACCGTTGTGGACAGGTGTCCTCAAATCTAGGTTAATACGTGTTATTTATCCACTGTTGGATCTTTGGCGAAGTTTGAATTCCATCAAGTCTTCAGAAATTCTTCTAAGTGTTTAAAACACATCATGAGGCGTGTTGAGCCAAAGGGGCGCATAACACGGCACACGCCTAAAGGGGCGCATGGCGCAATGTGCAAGGCGCGTAGGCGCGTGGCGAGGAGCTTGACTCAATCTCGTGATTTTTTTGAAAGTTGACGTCCTTGCCCTATTCCTATGCCTATTCTATTCAAATGGACTTCCTAAAAATGAAGTATAAATGCTTCTTACATATGGGTCTAAAGTCCATGAAATAAAACTTAGGTGATGGATGAATCAAATCTAGTCAATCCTATACATTTAATACAGAGATATAAGTGGTCATACCCAACAATCTCCCCCTATTTGATTGATGCCATTACCTACTATATCAGGGACAAACATTATACTTGATAACAACATGTCCAAATAGATGAAATTGGTAAATCATGTCTCAAGTTAATGCACACACTAGTCCAAGATATAGATTTCTAATTTATTCCAATAAGGATAAATCATTACAAATGGAAAGATAGAAACAGCATTTTAATCACATTCAAAGGTATATGAGTTTTAGTTTTGAAATGTGTTTAAACAAGGTTTAAACTCAATGCATGGAAATATGAAACAGTTCAAATGTAATGCATATGATTTTAAACAAAACATTCATTGTTCTACAAACAAAAAGTTTGAATGAACAAGATTTGAGTTAAACGATGATGCATTATTCTCATTAATACTTGAAATATAAGAGTTGGCGATTACAAGTATTTAAAAGAACAAAACCAAAAGGTACTAAAACATTTAAGCACAAAAGTTTATAACATCAAAAAGTTCTAACAACTTACAATAAAAATAAAATTTAAGGGTTAGGAGGCGCTGGAGAGTCTTCTTTCAATCCTTCTTCAATATTTCTCACAGAGTGATGAGTTTGCTTTGTAAGATGATAGGATCGATTAACATTGGAGAACGTCTCTGAAACACCATCTCTAATATAGTGCAGGTGCCCATCATTGATAGTCTGATACTCATCAATGGAGCACTGAGTGATGGCCTGCTGCTGGGAAAAGTTTTCTGCAATAACTTGAAGATGCGCATCAACGGTAGTTTGCGCGGTGAGAATGTCAGTAGATACTCGCTCAGTGCACCTGTCTGCGCTGGAGTGAGCTGCGCTGAAATGAGTGACAATTAATTCCTTCAAAACATCAATATTTGAAAGTAAGGAACTTAAGTCAACGGCCTGCGTGCCAGAATCTATGCTCTGAGTAAGCACGGAGGTCACAGGCGTCTTTGGTGCTGCTGCGCCATAAATAGTGACTCCTAGGATTTCAAGCTCATCCTTAACTTCCTTCAATTTGTCAACAACACTTAACAATTTCTGGCTATCTCCAGCCACCATCTCAAACAGCTTCCTGATATCCGATGCAACGCTTGACTCTACTTCTTTTATCGCATCAATAAAATCTTGGCCATCAGTGAGTTTGATGTATGCATCAATTCTTTCATGGAGAGAAGCAAGAGTAGCTTTGAATAGATCGTTCATCTGATCTATGGCATCATTCCATTGTTGAGGAGTCAAGAAATGTTTGTCCTTGATATCATTTCTAATACGTGCTATCTCCCCCTTAATGGCAGCAATCTCATCTGCCTGATTCGCAATCATTGAAGCTTGAAGTTCCAGTTGAGATTCAATACGAACTTCGCCATTCTGGAGCTGCTGAAGGAGTGAAATAAGAAAAGTCATATCCTGAGTTGGTGGAGGAGGAGCGTGAGTAGACTGGGGTGCTAGAGAGCGGCGCGGAGTTGGTGAAGGAATGAAGTTAGCACTTGATTCACCAAATGCATCCACAAATCTTTCTCTAATCACTGATTCCAAAGAAGTTATTGGAATAGCGGCAGGTGGCGCGGGAGCTGGGGGCGCAGGAATAGTTCTGCGCCTCTTGAGGGTCTCTTGTTACCCCTGAACTGGTTCCTCTTCCAAATCTCCAAAAATTTCAGAAGATAACCTATCTCTGACTTGCTGTTGTTGAGGAGTGAATTTGATAGGCACTGGTGGAGGCGCAATTGTTGTTGTAGTAGTTGTCTTCTTTGTAATTGAGGGAGGCGCACGTGGAGGGAGAGGTGCAGAAGGTGTAGGCACACGCGGAAGGTCTGCGCTATAGCCTGCACCTTGTTGCCTCTCAAGTCTATCTGATGCTGCAGCCTTCTTCAACTGATAATCATCAACTCTCTTTTTCTGCGCTTCCAGTCTATTGGCTTCCTTAGCGCGTCTGAGATCCTTTTCTTCATCCTTGTCTGATCTAGGGCACTTTGGTGGTCTGCCCCCACGCTCAATAAAATCAATAGTACCTCCAGATAAATCCCTGGGTGCATGACCTCGTTGAACTCTTCTAAGCTCAGCCCTTCCAACCTCACTCAACCCAACCTCATCAGTTGCAATTCTCTTTCCTCTATCTTCTTCTGCGCCAGAAACTGCGCCTGGTTGTGCACCAGTTTCTACGCCTGGTTGAGTATCATCTGCGCCATCTGCCTCTGCCTCATCAGATTTTGTTGCTTCATCAAATAAGGCATCACCTCGAACCCTAGGTGTGCGCTTGGCAATGCGTTCTCTGCGCCTCTTTAATGTCAAATTTGCTTTCCCGAAAGTTGGGACATCATCGGACTTGTGATCACCATTGGCATTGAGGAATTGAGGAAGATGTCCATTTGCTCCTTGGTATTAGGCCTCACGACTATTTCAGCAAGCTTGTCATTCCACCTTCTTGTAAAATCAATAAAGGACTCATTGTCCCTTTGGGTGGTGTTTTCGAGCTCTTTCTTTGTCGGGCGGTGAGTGGTGTTGCCTTGGTATTGACTTTTGAAGGCAAGCATGGCGGCGTCCCAATCGAGACGGACTATGAGCGGGAGAGTTGCATACCAATCGTTTGCGGCTCCCTCGAGAGTAAGAGGGAAGCATTGTGCCATCACTTTTGGAGAGACCTTTTTCGGAACTATAGCCCAATGTAAGTCTCGATGTATGCCATGGGGCAAGAATCCATTATGCTCATGAGAATGGATGACTGATAAAGGCTTGTGTCGGAGCCTTTCCCCAAGTTGATACCGTTGAAGCGTTGGTCTATATAAGCCATGATTGAATCAACCATCTTGTGATCCTTGCTCTCGGTGCTTGGCTCCTCCACTTTCTTGGTACGGGCACTAACCTTGGTCCACTCTGACTCATCGTTGTCATCCTTGTCTTTACCCTTGGAAAGCTTGGTCTTCATTTGATCCATTTCGGCTTCATGAGCCTCCCTTTAATTGTCAAGATGGGATTGCCAAAGATCATATTTGCTTTGGGCCTCCTTTTTGAGAGTGGAGACTTGCTCTTGGAGAATCTGGACCATAGATGAGAGTTGCTCAAGAGACATGGTGTTGTTGCTGTTGGAGTTACCGGCCATTGATGTTGTCGGAGCTTTTGGAGTGATCAATTCACGAACTACCCGGTTCGTTGAATCTCGATAGATGCGGTAAGTGCCAATTGGACCTAAATTGAAGAAGAGGCCCTTGTCAGTCTTGAGTAACACTTTCGGTCCATGAAGAGGCTTAGAACACACAGTGGGCACACGACTCGAACCACATAAAGAAAAGACTCTTTTTATTTTTTTTTATAAGTCGGAGGGACGGAACTCCTTTTGGGTTTCTAAAATTATAGAATCATCACACTAGTATATAGACCTTCTCGCGGTCCCATATAGTCATCGGATTCCACCACGTTTGTGATACCTACATGTGTCGGGATTAAACTAAATTAATGTAGTAAAGCATACATGCGGGGACGGATTTTTATTTTCGTCCATAATAACCACTTGGGGACGGAGTTTTATTTCGTCCATGATAACCACTTGTTTCTCTTGGAAACGGCATGGATGATTTGAAAACATTAGTTTAGGGAAATCCCGGCTAATGAAAACCGACTTGGTCATGGAGTGTTAGACCCTAACTAGAATTGTTTTGGATTGTGCTCGGCTAAAGAGAGGCTTAAAGGTCACCCCCGGCATGTAGTCATGAACTACGCCACGGGATGAGGTTTACCGCTTCGAGAGAGTCAAGGTCGGGTGGAGCTTCAAACTCTCTAGGACGGGCCTCGACGGGTTTGGGGTTATGAACTTGTGAGACTCGATAAGACGCTCACATGCCAACTACCTCGCAGTGTGATCCATTTGCCATATAAATACAGTCTCCATATTTCTACTCGTACGTTGTAAACTGCTCCTTGCGCGAACACATGTGATAAGATACTCCCGAATCTAGAACCCATGCAACTTCCTCGCACGCTTCTTCTTCGGTCACCAAGGCATAATCACAATCCTCATCCAGATTGTCACTGCTTGCCGCCGCAGCAGTCGACTCAGATTTCTGCTGCTCTCTCTTCTTCTTGGGACAGTCGGTTTTCCAATGCCCCTTCTCCTTTCAATAGCTACAGATATCTCCAGGTCATGGACCCCGTCTAGAACCTCCGTTCCCATGCCCTCTGCTGCCTTCCACAACCAAACCTGATGATTGAGATTATGTACTAGTACCACTCGCCTTTCGGCGCAGTTCTCTAGTCCTCAGACCAGACTTTACTTGCTCCAGATTAATTGTCTCTTTGTTCAAACATGAATCAACATATGATTCATATGATAATGGTAGAGACACAAATAGAATTAGAGAAGCATCCTCATCATCAATTTCCACCTCTATATTACGCAATTCAAGTAATAAAGCAGAAAATCGATCTAGATGATCCTTAATAGGCATACAATCAGACATATGGAAAGTGAATAACTTCTTCTTCATATAGATCTTGTTGGTTAGATACTTCACCAAATACATCTTCTTTAACATCAGCTACAAGCCTCCCGCTGTTTCCTGATTCGCTACTTCCGCTAAGATCTCATCATCAAGACTCATGATAATCATTGAATGAGCCTTCTCATCAAATACTAACATGTCTGCAGCCTTCTTCGAATCCTCTGCTGTGGGAACGGCCACTGCCTTGCCTTTTGGATCCTTATAATCCCTGATTGCAGCAGCCACTGGAGCCCACAAGGTTTGTCTTCGCAACATGGCACTCATCTTAATCTGCCATAAATTGAAACTGTTCTTTCCATCAAACTTGTCGATTTTCTGGTCCATCCCGGAATCCATCTCTTCTACCGCAGCGGAATGCTTTGATTTTTCTCTACTAACCAGGCTCTGGTGCCACATGTTAGTAAATCAGACCCAAGAGATAGCAAATAATAATGAACGCAGATCAACAAAGAATTTACGTGGTTCACCAACAACATATTGGCTACGTCAACGAGCAAAGGGAAACATATATTATTATGGAGGAGAAACAATTACAAGAAGATGATGATCACACTAATCTATGTTTGCATGAACTTTGATCACAAAGTTCCTAGCTATGCAAATCCCTAGATCTATAATTACTGATCTCTCTCTCTCCCTATGTCTTCGATCACGCAGGGAAAAATAATAATCTATGGCTAGTATTTATTGGCTTTAGAGACCTAAACCAGAAGATAGAAGGAGTCCTAAATCAAATCCCCAAAGGACTTGATTTACTTTCCATGAAAGCAAGAAAATCACCGCAATCCGGAACAGCCCGAATCTCATGGTCCGCCCGGGTCTTGGCCTTGGTCCGGCCGGACCTCACCATGTCCGACCGAATCTGTCTTGCCAACCGACCGGACTAGTCTTAATGTGCTGCTTCTTCTTTTCTTCTCTACTTGACTTTCAAAGTCACATTATTCTCTAACAATATAATATATATTTTTCTCTTAGAAAACAAGGCCCGCTATGTTAAAAGCGAGAAAAATAACAAATAAGGCTTAGCTACCTACGTTCGTGTTCTTTTTTTTTTTTGATAACAATGAAATGCCTATTTGTTAGTGTAACGACCCGAATTTTCACAAATGCTTAATTTCCATAAATAATCGAATATTACAACTTACAGCTCTAAAATAATGTACAAAATATTAATAACCATCCTGAATTCTCAATAAACTGTTCCGACCCAATTCTTTCGTCTCGAAACCTCGATCACGGTCAACTGCAAAACTAAAACTGGAGGGAGTGAGCTGGGGGGGCTCAGTAAGAAAGGGGATACACTGTATCACAGAAGCCAATGAAACACAATTATCAAATAACACAGTCCATGAAATTATAAATATGGACGTACCAAAAAGACTCAAACTTCATAAATCGAATACCAATCGATCATACTTCATGGTCCAATGCACTAATTATGTTCAAGTCTAGTGGTAATCAAACACAAACTAAATCTCAATCGTTGGCGCCCACGCTCGGAGCTGAACCAACACAATCAAAATAACAAATTCCACTCTGACCGTCACATAATTAGCTACATTTGAACCATTCCATATAACAAATCTCGTTTCTTGAGAATCAAAATTCATATAGCATGCTTTCAAAATAATCAATACTTTATGCAGCAAAAATCAATTATCAAATTGAACCGAACAATCAATACGTATCAATAAAAATAGAACACAACGATAGGACGGATATTAAATAAAAATCACGTAATTAACTGACACGGAATCAATACTATATAGTCTCCCTTACCTCAACTGCAATTTCAACATACTTCGAATTCGTTCCCCAAAATCTCCAATAGAAGAATAATATCACCTAGCTCTCTACTTCTTTTAACGTTTAGGGGCCGTTTGGTAGGCCGATTAAAGACTGAATAGGGTAATTAATACAGGATAAGATTGTTTGGTAGGAATTTAAGCATTTGGATTAATTAGAAGGGTTCGGCCGATTAGAAGCTTATCACCTGATTATTTACCCCACACAAAAGGGTGGTATTATTAGCATGGATGAAAATTAACACGTCCTACTTTTTCTCTTCTCAACTTTACCCTTATTTATAAACCCAATCAAATCAACTAAAAACACCTGTTTTTTTTTTCATAGGGTGGGCAAGAGTTCACGATGATCATCATGTAACTTTTTTTTTTTTTTTTTTTTTTTTTGCTGCCATCCATCAAACAATTCATAATCCCAATTCTTTGTAATTTGGTTGATTTGCTTAGTTATACATTCATACTGCCCTATTTTAAGTTCTCGATTTTTTTTTTATTATTATTATTTATTTTGAGATTGAGTGAGTAGTTTCTTTTTTTTTTTTTTTGTTTATTTTCCTCCCATTTGGGTTGTGCGTTCTCATTTACAGCTAAAAATAGGAATTTTGGGACAAACGGAGTATTTTTCTTATTGAAAAAATAATTATTATTTTGAGACAGATAGAGTATAAATTTAGTAGTTAATAATGTTTTTCATTGAAAAAAGTTATTTATTTTGAGAAAAAAAGAATATGAATTTTGTAGTTATAAATTTTTCTCATAGAAAATTTGTTTTGAGTTGTTGAGTTGTATCAACTATGTAAAAAAAACATAACATATGCCAGCGCTTCCGTGGATAGTTGTATTATAGGGGTATTGTTGGAGATATATAGTAATATTGAAAATATCATTTAACTGTTACATTAGATTTTGGATAAGGTTAGAATTAAACTATTATAATCCTAATACTACCAAACACCAGATACATGATTATTAATTCTATGGGAAAATAACCAGGCGATTATTAGTACTAGTATTAATAATACAAGTTAATCCTGACTTGCTACCAAACGAGCCTTTAATGTAATAGCCTAGGGTTAGGGTGGAATATTTATATTAAACACCTTACACTATAAAGGGCTAAGCAAATTAATTAATCCATCTAATCAACTCGTTCGGTTTCTTTTTATGGCCCAATCAATCGGACGATTAATCCAATTAAATTGTTTACAAGCAGGCCTAAATAGAAATTTAAACTCAAACTTAAAATTTATTCCTTCCGTCTCAAAGTAAAAGTATAATTTTACTTGATCTAATAACCGTTTCCAAATAATCCTATATGTATATATTTATTTTCCGAATATCAATCTTAAAATTTTGGGCTGGAAACCCTCCCTCTCTTAACTGCTACCCTCCTCTGGTTTCTCTCTTTTCCCTCATTTCTCCAAGATCTTTCCATTGAAGAATCTGTAAGCCTTTAATTAAAATTTGTCTTTACTCTAGATTTGGATTTAGATTTAAATAGAGATTTCTCTCTTTAAATCTACTTCCAGATCTGGTTGTTTTCTACTTTCTATTTTTAGATTTTTCATTTTATGTTTTGAATAATTGAAGAGGAGTATAGTTGATATGGTGTTTGATTTATTGTCATCTTTCCTTTGTGAGAGCCTTTCGTATTCTCTCCTTCGTGAGAGCCTTTGCATTCTCTCCTTTGTGAGAGCATTGTTCTTTTGTCATGTTCTTCGATATTCATTGTGGAATCATACACGAATAATAGCATGTCTTGGAATGTTTGGCTGGCGATTTACTGCTAGCCCAGAAGCCTCAAATCATCGTGTCTTCAAAGCTAAATATTTTCCGATGGGGGATTTTATGAATGCCGATATGTGGAAGTGTCCAAGTTGTTGGAATAGAGGACTAACCGGTACTAGACTTCGGAGAAAAAGGAAGAAATTCGTCGGAGTGGACTGACACTCTGGGCGGCCGCCCAGGGTGATGGTGGCGCGACCGCCCACTTGATCAGTTTGAAATCATCAGCGGAGTCCAAGAGTGGGCGACCGCCCATAGGCAAAGTGGGCGCCCGCCCACATGACGGGACAGGTTTTTTTGTTGAGTCGTTTTTGGGCCAAATTTCGGGTTTCTTTGTCCGTCTAGGGTTAGGTTATCATTCTAGGTTGCCTATATAAGCAATGTTCCGCCCCCATACTCATTGTAACTCCATATTTACATATTATAGTACAAGATCCTGGCTTGGTAGTACCCCCAGACGTAGTCAAACATATTGACGAACTGGGTAAACAATTTCTTGTGTTTGTTTTGTTCTTTTGCTTTGGTTTCTTATTTCTTGTGCTTGTTTGTTGTGCCTGGTTTTCTTGCGATTTGCTTGGGTGTTGGGTGTTGGAAGGGTCAATTCCACAACAACTGGTATCAAGAGCTTTGGTTGGACAATCAAAGGGGTTTATCAAGCAATCAAGAATGGACAAGGATAAACAAGCGGTGGAGAAATTTGATTGGTCTGACTATGGATATTGGAGGATGCAAATAGAGGATGTCTTGTATAATAAATATCTCTATAAGCCTCTAACAGGAGTCAAGCCGGAAAGCGAAAAACAGAAAGACTGGGATCTCATGGATCGGAAAGCCTTAGGGGTGGTTCGATCTAGTTTGTCGAAGTGGATCGCGAAGACTACCAAGAAGGCGAAAACCACCAAGGAGCTATTGGATTATCTTACTGAGAGATTTGAAACTCTATCTGCTGCAAATAAGGTTGATTTGATACGCAAGATGGGTAGTCTCAAGATGCAAGAGGGAGGATCCATAGCTAAACACATCGATGAGTTTATGGATGTTATAGACTCATTGGCTGCGTTGGAGATTACTTTCGGTGACGAGGTTCATGCGTGTTTATTGCTAGCGTCTTTACTAGGAAGTTGGAGCGGAACAGTGACAGCGTTAAATGCTTCAGCGGGTAAGAACAAATTGAAGTATGATGATGTCAAGGACTTCCTCTTGGGCGAGGAAAATCGCATAAAGAAGTTGGGGACACCGTCTACTTCGGGATCGGTCTTGGCTACAACTAGTAGGGGAAGGCCGGGTTCTAGCAATAAAGGGAGAACAGGGTCAAGGGAAAGTGTAATCGGGGGTGGGGATCAGTCTGCGGAGAACAAAGAAAGACCAAGGGTTGCCAGAGGATCGGTTGAGTGCTATCATTGTAAGGAGTTAGAACACTACAAGAGGGATTGTCCCATGCGAGGGGATAAATCGGCGAATGTGATAATCGAAGGTGAAGATGTACTGATTCTTAGCGATAGTAGTGCGCTAGAATCATGGGTGCTGGATTCGGGGGCATCATTCCACTCATGCGGGCATGCAGGAGCGATGGAAAATTACACTTCTGGTGATTTCGGTAAGGTCTATCTGGCGGATGGTGAGCCTTTGGAAATCAAGGGGAAGGGGGATGTCAGAATAGGAGCATCGGACGGGAACGTCTTATATCTACACAGGGTCAGACACATTCCGGGTTTGAAAAAGAACCTGATTTCAGTTGGGCAGCTGGGTGAAGAAGGTTACATGGTAACTTTTAGCTGCAGGAACTAGGTTATTACCAAGGAGGATTGTGAGATCGCTCGGGGTAATAGGGAAGGAAGATTGTATTTGACAAACACCAATGATAGTATCGTGGTGGCGTCAGCCAAAGGTGATACGGATTTGTGGCACTGTCGATTGGGTCACATGGGTGAGAAGGGGGTATCCCCGGTAACTTCTCGGGGTGGTGTGTCATATTACATGACCTTCATTGATGATTCGACAAGGAAGGTCCGGGATTACTTCTTAAAAGGGAAAGATGAATCTTTCAGGATGTATAAGAAGTGGAAGGCCTTGGTGAAAAATCGGATTGGACTCAAGGCTAAATGCTTGAGGTCTATTAATGGTGGGGAGTATGAGCTCAAGAAGTTTGAGAAATACGGTGATGCGAGTGAGATTCGCATGGATATTCCAGACTCGGGTAGGAGCAAGACGGTTCATGATGGCCAAGGTGAAGGGGTCACTGAAGATGGACCAAATACTCCAGGATCGGATATTCCGCGGCGCAGATCTAACAGAGAGTGTAGATCGGATTCAAAGGCTCCAGGTTTCTCAAGCAAGGTGAAGTTGAAGCTGGGTATAGCTTCAACGGGGCTTGGAGAATAGGGGAGGGGGATGGTACTACCATGATCGAGGTGAGCACTAGGAAGACACCAAGGATGAGTTGAAGAACGGATACGGGGCTTATATATGCGATTGATCTCTAGGTGGGAGATTGTTGGAATAGAGGACTGTTAGTACCCGATCTTAAAATGAGTTTATTAGGGATTTCCCAAATATACAAGGACTTTATAGGGATTATAAACCTTGCAAAAGACTTGTCCCGGATTCCCAAAATATAGCTCATTATTTTAGGAATATCTAGAATGACTTAAATTACAGTCGGCACGAAAACAGTCATAACTTTTGACTCCGGATGAATTACGAAACGCACCGCATATCAAATCGAACGCGAGAGAAAGAAGAACAAGAAAAAAATGAACTTGGCCACGCGGCCACATTCCATCATGGACAGGCGGCCATGTTTGCCAAATGCAATCTTGGCCATGCGGCCATGTTTGCCAAATGCAATCTTGGCCACGCGGCCATCTTTGCCTCAGGTGATCTCGACCGTCAGATCTCTCCACAAGTTTCCTATTTAAAGACCTCCCTTGCCTCATAATTAAGGGATCCGAATTGGAGAGCTCTTAAGGGACGATTTTGCTCCCAAATCAAGTCATTCAAGCCTCCAAAAACACTCTCAAGAATCCCAAGAAGATCCAAGGTTATTTCTTGCCAACAAAGGTAAGTTTTCTAACTTTTTTCTTCATGTTCTTGCCATATTATTAACTTAGATCCATAATATTCATATTCTTAATATGTTTATTCATGTGTTCTTCATAATATTCATTTCCTAACATCTTTATTCATATTTTCTTCATGACATTCATATGTTCATAATATGTTTTCGCATGTTCATCATATTCATAGGTTAAAACCTTATTTATGCTATATTTAGGGTTACGGTCTTCATGTTAACATGTTATTTCATAGCCAATGATGATCTAGGGTTCATCAACCCAAGGATGATCTAGGAACTACTTCTAAACCCTAATCTTTAGGTAATTCCCCCCTCATTATGCATGATCCCGATTCTTCTGCCTATTCTAAATTCTTCTCGAACTACGCTGACCTGAGCTTCTCACATTGAGAAGAACGTAGGCAATCTTCGGATCCGGTCTCAATCACTAACACACTACATACACCGCATCATGATAGAAAGATCGATCAATTCGGGCAATAGGAGTGATAACGTTGAATATTCTTCTCTTGTTGTAATTTGACCCCCGAACTCATTAAACATGCTTTTTCTCAAAGTTTTGGCTATAATTAAAACGGCGTGGCGACTCTCACAATTTTAATGTTGCTATGAATATCCCAAATTCAAACACACGTATTCACAGTGGCGACTCCGCTGGGGACTGCTTTGAAACTTTTTCAAACTTAGTGGGTCTAACTTTCGTCACATCATGATGCTTGCCATGTTTACACATGCACACACCTGCCATGTTTATATATGCACACACTTGCCATGTTTATACATGCATACACCTGCCATGTTTACACATGCACACACCTGCCATGTTTACACATGCACACACCTGCCATGTTTACACATGCACACTTGCCATGTTTTCACGTTCCCCCTACAGTTAAGCCATGTTTACACATGCACCCGCGCACTTCGCCATGTTAATACCTGTACCTTGTACCATGTACCCTTGTTATCTTCGCTTTAGTTTTAGGGTCAAACAAAACTATGCTATGCTCCCTTATACATAACTCTCTCTCTCTCTGTCTCTCTCTCTCTCTCTCATGCATTGCACCGCATCATTCAAACGTTCAAAGATTCTCTCTTTTCTCCCTAAAAAGAATTAGTTTCTTGCCTCACACTACCACTAGTCCGTGTCAGCACTGCACAGGTCCCCATTACCCGGAGTATTCGATGTGCAGGAATTTGTGCGCTACTGCCGCCCTCTTTTCGAGTCACTCGTCTACTCCACTCACCGTGTACGTTCCGCGAGCGGTGGGAACCTTTTACCTTACCCGTGTCAACCCACACATAGAGATTAAGACACTCCTTAGTGTTGGTAATGGTGCCCTAGGCACGTTTAATAAACGTTGTAATTGTTATCATTTATTTCATATCAATAAAGAGATGTTTTGATTATTATTGTTGTTCATGTTTACTTATAATAATCTCCGTCCCTAGTACTTGCTAAGCACTAGTATAAAGGCTAAATGATCATGGGATGATCATGTTAGATTTATGGGTACTTGTTCGGAACAAGGTACTGGACATGACCCGCTGTATGAGATTTATGTCATGGTCTATGTCGTACATATATCTCATATTAGTTATGTCATTTGAATCCTTAGACATGAAGTTATTATAGTCTTCCACTCGATGAACATTGTGTTTGACATATTCAAACGCTACCTTAGCACGGTAGTTATAAAGGGTATGATTGGCATAATCGGATTCCCGTTGGGAAGAATAATAAGCTAAATGGATTTGTCCCTCCACGGAGAGATGTCAAGCTTGGGCCCCTCGAAGGAATGATGTTGATGAAATGTTCGGCCGGACTCAAATGGATTGATTGGATCAATAGCATTTGAATTATCAACATATTCGGAATCGAGAAAGTATTGAACAAAACAAGTTGACTGTTTGACCATGACTTGTGTTCAATGACATCGTGGACAAAGGGATTGTGACATATTCTAAAGGAATGCGAACTTGTATCTAGTTATACTATTTGGGTAGGTATGACGGTTTGCTAGAACCTAATCATATCTTATGGAATCATGTTTGAGCCCATTGCCAACTTAGTATAATCCTAGAGGGTCACACACAATAGAACGAATCTTAAATAAAAGGACTATATTGGCATTTAGGGTCGGAGGACTTCCAAGGAATTTATGGCAAGATCTGGGCCTCCTGGTCAACCAAGCAGGCGCTTGGGTTGTACCAGGAGGGCGCCTGTTCAAGCCAGAAAAGAACTGGAGTTTCTGCCCAAACAGGCGGACGCCTGGGTGGTACCAGGCGGGCGCCTGGTGCTCCCGATTGGAAATTTCCTAATTCGATTTAGGAAGGTTTTTGGCACAAGATTCCTATTTGGAATAGGTCTTAATTGTGTATAAAAACCCCAATTCGGCCAGACCATATAGGGGTGTGCTTTTGTGAGTCTCAAAGAGTTTGAGAGAGATTTTATTTTGTTCTAAGATATCATTGATTGAGGAACAAAATAATTCACAAATAAATTCCATATAGTTCTTTATTATATTGTGAAAGTGTGTTTCATAATATTGGTCTAGCAACCAAGATCAAAGAAGCTCCTTTGATATTCGTTCGAAGTGTGGATACCGCTAGAGGGTGAAAATCATCATCTTCAAAGTTCGTGTTCAAGCTTTGTGATCGTGATCAAGTCTTCAAGTTTCTCCACCAAAGATCAAGAGAAAATTCATAGCCATCAAGGGTTAGTTATTCCTCTATTCATCTTGTTGTATTTGATTTAATCATATGAACGGATCCATGGCTTTGGGTTTTCATAAAATTTTAATTGCTATATTCCGCTGCGCATGTTACTTGGAAACCCAACAGTGGTATCAGAGCCCCGTTCATGTTGATTAATTCAATACTTGGATCATGTTGTGTGTATATAAATTGTTTATGTGCCAAGCATGATATGAATATTGGATTATATGATGTTTATGTGTTTTGTGATTTTATGTGGTTTATTGTTTTTCCAACTTTAATCGCACGATTCAATCGCAATAAAAATTATGGTGGATTCTGAATTATTTCGATTATTGATTTTTGATTGGATCAAAGTTTTAATAATCAGGGAAAAATAATTTTGAGACAAAATTTTCGAACATGAAAATTCCATACCATTCTGACCATACAGGTGCTCGCCCGCGCTGGACCAGGCGCGCGCGCGTTTCAGGCGCCCGCTCGCCCAGGACCAGGCGCGCGCTCGCTAGGCCAAATATTCTGATTCTGGAATTTTTCGATAAATCCAACAAAACCAGTAACAAGACCACTTCAGACCTGCTGATCTGGAATGGGTTTTGGGTAGTTGGTTTGTGTGTGGATTTTGGGGTTTGATTTTCCTATTTGTTTTAGTCTTGTGATTCCTAGATTGGTTCAAGTTTTGGATAGCTAATCTGCGTTCATCGAGATTGTGTTTCCCAAAATTGATCGCAATCAAAGTTTCAAAGATAAAACGAAGTTAAAATTATGAAGAGTTCATAATTGCTAAAATTGAGAAACAAAGTTCTTGATTCAATGATTGGAGATCCATGTGGAATTGTGAATGCAATTGGCCTACGTTCATCGAGACCATCTATTGCTTAGTTTCGGCCACATGGACTACTTTCTTGGTTTCTTGAATTAGTGCGGGATTGTGGTTGCCTAATGGCTTAGTTCGACCGCACTTCTTGTTATCTTGATTTGGAGATAATGACCAAAGTTGAAATAGTCTCATTCTCATAATTATAGAGAAACTAATGACACATAAATACCATGCTTAAATTAATGGAGATTAATTTAGTGGCTAAACTTGATGTGTAACATGTTTATATTATGTGCTCATAAATCTGTTATATGCTACATGTAATGAACCTTCAAAGAAAGTTTTAAGTCTTTTATTGCCATGCCATGATTAAAACACTTGTTAGTACATGAGTGATTTTAATGTAGATTCGCCCTAGCGAGGTGCATTAAATTAATTTATGTATGAGCAAGATAGATAATGTGGGCACGCCCTAGCGGGACACATTAACTATGCGTTTAAAATGGTTAGACTTAATTGG
This sequence comes from Campanula takesimana, assembly GCA_026119855.1. NCBI lineage: Eukaryota > Viridiplantae > Streptophyta > Magnoliopsida > Asterales > Campanulaceae > Campanula > Campanula takesimana. The sequence goes on along the minus strand of JAOWBW010000080.1, from coordinate 670,386 downwards.
GCGTCAAAACAGTTTTGGGCCTAGGCAAAGATGAGGTTTAACATGCTTTTTGAAATTGGATTTCTTAAAGAACCTCATAAAAGGAACTAAGAGTCATATGAGATATGATTGACAAGAGTTGTCTACCTAATTAATTTGATTTTGTGTAATCCGCCTTAGCGGACTTGAAATTAAATTAAAGTTGGATCTTAACCCATTTAAATTATATTATACATTGGATGTATATGAAGGTTATATAATTTAGTGGGAGTATTTTGTTTGAAAATACATTATTTATCTCTTTAATGAAAATCGGTACTTATTAAATTTTGGAAATTTTGCATATTTGTAGATAATGACTAATAACACTCAATCAATGTCGTTGCGATCGATCCTTGAGAAGGATAAGCTCGAAGAGAATGGTACCAACTTTATGGATTGGATCCGTAGCATAAGAATCGTTCTTAGGCAAGAAGATAAGTTGTACATTCTCGATGGGCCTCTCCCTGCTGAACCACCGCCTACTGCCCCTAGGGTAGAAAGAGACAATTACAAGAAACATCGTAATGATTCAAGAGATGTAAGTTGTCTCATGCTTGCTGCTATGTGCTCAAAACTCCAACAAAGTTTGGAACATTTGGAAGCCTATGAGATAGGCGTGGAGTTGAGAACCATGTTTCAAGAGCAAGCTATGCAAGAGAGGTACAAGACCATTGTTGCATTCACTACTAGTAAAATGAATGAAGGGCAACAAGTGAGTCCTCACTTTCTTAAAATGAAAGGTTATGTAGAGCACCTTGAGAAACTTGGCTATCCAATCCCATTGGAGCTAGCCACGGATCTCATTCTTAATTCATTGCCTAAAAGTTATAATCAGTTTGTAATGAATTATAACATGCATGGAATGGATAAGAATCTCTCTGAGTTGCATAGGATGCTCAAAACTGCAGAGATGAAAATTGTGGAGAAAGGTTCTCCCGTGCTCTTGGTTCATGATGGGAAGAAGCCTGGTGCCAAAGGCAAGGGTAAGGCAAAAGTTGTCAAACCCAAGATAAGCAAGGCAAAGGTTGCCAAGGCTTCTGAGGCAAAACCCGATACACAAAAGGATGCAATTTGTTTCCATTGTCAAGAAATTGGTCATTGGAAACGTAATTGCAAGGCTTTCTTGGAAGAGCAAAAGAAGAAGAAGAGCAGCAAGGCTGCGTCGACTTCAGGTATCTATATGATAGATATTCTCCTTTCTACCACTGATTCCTGGGTATTGGATACCGGATGTGGTTCTCACATTTGTCTAAATGTGCAGGGACTAAAGAATAGGAGACTGCTTAAAGAAGGTGAAGTAGATCTACGTGTGGGAAATGGAGCAAGAGTTGCTGCATTAGCCGTAGGGACTTATGAAGTCACTTTACCTTCCGGATTAATTCTTGTTTTGAACAATTGTTATTATGTTCCGGATTTAAGCAGAAATATTATTTCAATTTCTTGTTTGGATAATGAAGGTTTTAAGTTTCTTATTGAGAATAAGAAATTTTCTATTTATTTAAATGATGTGCTTTATGGTATTGCTAATTCATTTAATGGCCTTTATATCTTGGATGTCAAGAATGAAAATAATGTCTATCATGTAAATAAGAAATCTAAACCTAATGATGTAAATCATACTTATTTGTGGCATTGCCGTCTTGGTCATATTAATGAGAAGCGTATCTCAAAACTCCATGGGGACAGACTTTTGGGTTCATGTGACTTAGAGTCATATGATACTTGTGAGTCGTGTCTTCTTGGAAAAATGACTAAGACACCTTTTACCAAGTTGGGTGAAAGGGCAAGCGACTTATTGGGGTTGATACATTCCGATGTATGCGGACCATTAAGTAGCAATGCTAGGGGAGGATTTCAATACTTCATAACCTTCACTGATGATTATAGTAGATTTGGGTATGTTTACCTAATGAAACATAAAAGTGAAGCATTTGAGATTTTTAGAATATTTCAAAATGAAGTAGAAAAACAACTTGGAAAAAGTATAAAGGCACTTCGATCAGATCGAGGTGGTGAATACTTAAGTCAAGAATTTGATGATCATCTAAAGAATTGTGGAATAGTTTCACAATTGACTCCACCTGGAACACCACAATGGAATGGTGTGTCCGAAAGGAGGAATCGGACTTTGTTAGACATGGTTCGATCAATGATGAGTCAAGTTGATCTTCCAATATCCTTTTGGGGTTACGCCCTAGAAACCGCTGCTTTCACACTAAATCAAGTTCCAACTAAATCGGTTCAAAAGACTCCATATGAGATGTGGAGTGGAAAGAAACCTAGTTTATCTTTCATGAGGATTTGGGGTTGCGAAGTTTATGTCAAGAGACTTATCTCTGACAAACTAGCACACAAATCTGATAAATGTATTTTCGTGGGATATCCTAAGGAAACTAAAGGATATTACTTTTACAACCGAGAGGACAACAAAGTGTTTGTTGCCCGAACTGGTGTCTTTCTAGAGAAAGAGTTTCTCTCCAAAGAAATCAGTAGGAGTAAAATAAATCTTGAAAAATTCGAGACCCAGAAAATAACATTGAACCAATAGTGGAACAAGAACAAGAACCACAAGTAGTTGTGGAAACTGTTCAGAATACACAAGCGACTCGCAGATCTAGTAGGTTACGATCCGAGCCCGAGAGATATGGATTTCTCGTAACGGATAGTAATGAGGTAGAAATCATTGAGAATGATGAACCGTCAACCTACCAAGAGGCGATGTCTTCTCCTGATTCGGACAAGTGGCTTGGAGACAAGGAATCCGAATTGCAATCCATGCAAGACAATCAAGTTTGGAATTTGATTGATGCACCCGAAGGTGTAAAACCATAGGATGCAAATGGGTCTTCAAGAAGAAGACCGACATGGATGGGAAGGTGCATACTTACAAAGCTAGGCTTGTAGCGAAGGGTTATAGGCAAGTTCATGGTATTGACTATGATGAGACCTTTTCACCCGTAGCAATGATCAAGTCTATAAGAATTTTGCTTGCCATTGCCGCATATCATGACTATGAAATATGGCAGATGGACGTCAAAACCGCTTTCCTGAATGGAAAACTCCAAGAGGATGTGTATATGACACAACCAGAAGGTTTTGAACAAGATTCTAAGGTATGCAAATTGCAAAGATCCATCTATGGATTGAAGCAAGCTTCTAGGAGTTGGAATCTCCGTTTTGATGAATCGGTCAAAGAGTTTGGTTTCATCAAGAACGAAGATGAGCCTTGTGTATACAAGAAGATTAGTGGGAGCATAGTGCTATTCCTTATTTTATACGTGGATGACATATTGCTCATTGGAAACGACATTCCTACACTTCAGTCTGTAAAGACTTGGTTGGGAAAGTGTTTCGCAATGAAAGATATGGGTGAAGCCGCATATATTCTTGGCATTAAGATCTATAGAGATAGATCAAGAAGGCTGCTTGGTTTAAGCCAAAGTACATACATTGACAAGGTCATTAGAAGATTTCGTATGGAAAATTCTAAGAGAGGAACCTTGCCCGTGTTACATGGAGTTTCTCTAAGCAAGACTCAATGTCCTAAGACAAATGATGAGCGTGAGAAAATGAATGATGTTCCATATGCTTCGGCAATTGGGTCCATCATGTATGCCATGATTTGTACTAGGCCGGATGTATCTTATGCTTTGAGCATGACAAGTAGATACCAATCCGACCCTGGCGAAAATCACTGGATAGCTGTAAAAGCGATTCTTAAGTACTTGAGAAGGACTAAAGACTCGTTTTTGGTCTATGGAGGGATGAAGATGATCTCGTTGTAAATGCTTACACGGATGCAAGCTTCCAAACTGACAAAGATGATAGCCGATCGCAATCGGGTTTTGTGTTTATGTTAAATGGTGGAGCTGTAAGCTGGAAGAGTTCCAAGCAAAGTACAACCACTGATTCTACAACAGAAGCTGAGGATATTGCTGCATCGGATGCTGCAAAGGAAGCTGTTTGGATTAAGAAGTTCATAACTGAACTTGAAGTGGTTCCTAGTATTGCTAATCCAATAGACCTTTATTGCGATAATAATGGTGCTATTGCTCAAGCAAAGGAACCAAGAGCACATCAAAAATCCAAACACATACTTAGGCGTTTTCATATCATTCGAGAAATCGTTGATAGGGGAGACGTAAATATATGCAGAGTACCTACTGATGACAATGTTGCGGACCCGCTAACAAAGGGACTTCCACAAGCTAAACATGAGGTCATGTTAGGTCCATGGGTATTAGATACATGGGAGATTGGGCCTAGGGCAAGTGGGAGATTGTTGGTAGTGGTGCCTAGGCACGTTTAATAAACGTTGTAGTTGTTATCATTTATTTCATATCAATAAAGAGATGTTTTGATTATTATTGTTGTTCATGTTTACTTATAATAATCTCCGTCCCTAGTACTTGCTAAGGCACTAGTATAAAGGCTAAATGATCATGGATGATCATGTTAGATTTATGGGTACTTGTTCGGAACAAGGTACTGGACATGACCCGCTGTATGAGATTTATGTCATGGTCTATGTCGTACATATATCTCATATTAGTTATGTCATTTGAATCCTTAGACATGAGTTATTATAGTCTTCCACTCGATGAACATTGTGTTTGACATATTCAAACGCTACCTTAGCACGGTAGTTATAAAGGGTATGATTGGCATAATCGGATTCCCGTTGGGAAGAATAAAAGCTAAATGGATTTGTCCCTCCACGGAGAGATGTCAAGCTTGGGCCCCTCGAAGGAATGATGTTGATGAAATGTTCGGCCGGACTCAATGGATTGATGGATCAATAGCATTTGAATTATCAACATATTCGAAATCGAGAAAGTATTGACACAAAACAAGTTGACTGTTTGACCATGACTTGTGTTCAATGACATCGTGGACAAAGGGATTGTGGATATTCTAAAGGAATGCGAACTTGTATCTAGTTATACTATTTGGGTAGGTATGACGGTTTGCTAGAACCTAATCATATCTTATGGAATCATGTTTGAGCCCATTGCCAACTTAGTATAATCCTAGAGGGTCACACACAATAGAACGAATCTTAAATAAAAGGACTATATTGGCATTTAGGGTCGGAGGACTTCCAAGGAATTTATGGCAAGATCTGGGCCTCCTGGTCAACCAAGCAGGCGCTTGGGTTGTACCAGGAGGGCGGCTGTTCAAGCCAGAAAAGAACTGGAGTTTTCTGCCCAAAACAGGCGGGCGCCTGGGTGGTACCAGGCGGGCGCCTGGTGCTCCGATTGGAAATTTCCTAATTCGATTTAGGAAGGTTTTTGGCACAAGATTCCTATTTGGAATAGGTCTTAATTGGTATAAAAACCCCAATTCGGCCAGACCATATAGGGTGTGCTTTTGTGAGTCTCAAAGAGTTTGAGAGAGATTTTATTTGTTCTAAGATATCATGATTGAGGAACAAAATAATTCACAAATAAATTCCATATAGTTCTTTATATATTGTGAAAGTGTGTTTCATAATATTGGTCTAGCAACCAAGATCAAAGAAGCTCCTTTGATATTCGTTCGAAGTGTGGATACCGCTAGAGGGGTGAAAATCATCATCTTCAAAGTTCGTGTTCAAGCTTTGTGATCGTGATCAAGTCTTCAAGTTTCTCACCAAAGATCAAGAGAAAATTCATAGCCATCAAGGGTTAGTTATTCCTCTATTCATCTTGTTGTATTTGATTTAATCATATGAACGGATCCATGGCTTTGGGTTTTCTTAAAATTTAATTGCTATATTCCGCTGCGCATGTTACTTGGAAACCCAACACCTAGTACTTGTTAAGCACTAGTATAAAGGCTAAATGATCATGGCATGATCATGTTAGATTTATGGGTACTTGTTCGAACAAGGTACTGGACATGACCCGCTTTATGAGATTATGTCATGGTCTATGTCATACATATATCTCATATTAGTTATGTCATTTGAATCCTTAGACATGAAGTTATTATAGTCTTCCACTTGATGAACATTATGTTTGACATATTCAAACGCTACTTTTAACCGAGTAGTTATAAAGGGTATGATTGGCATAATCGGATTCACGTAGGGAAGAATAATAAGCTAAATGGATTTGTCCCTCCTCGGAGAGATGTCAGCTTGGGCCTCTCGTAGGAATGATGTTGATGAAAGTCCGGCCGGACTCAAATGAATTGATTGGATCAATGTCATTTAGATTATCAACATATTCGGAATCGAGAAAGTATTGTACAAAACAAGTTGACTCTTTGACCGACTGTGTGTTCAATGATATCGTGGACAAAAGGATTATGACATATTCTAAGAGGAATGCGAACTTGTATCTAGTTATACTAATTGGGTAGGTATGACGGTTTGCTAGAACCTAATCATATCTTATGGTTTCATGTTGAATCCATTGCCAAACTTAGTATAATCCTAGAGGGGCACACACAATAGAACGAATCTTTAAAATGACTATATTGGAATTTTTGGAAATTCTGGACATTCTGGGAAGGGTGGGCAACCGCACAGTATGGACTGGCGGCCGCACACTTAGTCAATTTTGTACCAGTTTTGTTTCAGAT